>WOUA01000083.1:0-117079 GCA_021397985.1 Sporothrix dimorphospora
CCCCCGGATTTATGCATCCTCAACCGCCATTTCCCCGGCCCCCCACCCCCCCCCCCCCCCCCGGCGCCGCGCCGCCCCCCCCCCCCCCCCCCCCCCCGGGGGCATCCTGTAGCTGTACAGAGCCGCGCCATTGGCTGGCCCCGCCGATCCAGAGTGTGTGCGTTTATCTTCTACACTGCCCATGCTCATGCACCTCATGCAGCTCATGCAGGGCTTGTATCGGGTTCTCGAATAGCGCCTGCATGAAATTGTTGTTGGCCGGTGAGAGGGGCAGTGCAATCGCACGGCGAAAATGTCACTCTTCAACAGCCGTGTCACTGCCATGGAGAGCCTAATGGTAAATTTTGAAGATATTTAAAAGACGTGATAATGCTGATTTTCAAATAGAATATCTCTGAAATTATTTTTCTCTTTTCTTTTGTCTCTCCCCCCTTTTCGATCCATCATCTTATTTCTTTTAAAACAAAGGAAGAAACCATAAGAGAAGTAAACCACAAATCAAAAACAACAATCATGGATGTCACATAATTTTATCACAAAAAAATCTTAAAGAAAAAAACATACGCAGGATGCCATAGTTCTTTTTTCTCTCTTCATTTTGTTTAAAAAAAGGCAAATGTATTAAATTTAAAAGTGAAAAAAACGAAAAAAGAAAAAGAAAATAATAATGACACAAATCAACCTCCCACAGACCATCCCTCAACCTGAACAACCAGAGATCGATGTCAACCGGCTCGGGCACGAGACCTGCCGGTAGTCAATGTTCCAGCCGTTGAGGTCGCCCTTCGCCCAGTTGAACCGCCAGTAGCAGCCGCCCTGCAGGTTCGCCGGCAAGTTCGCACAGGCCGACCGGTCGCTCACGCCGCCGTTCTGCTGGGCCCAGCTGGTGCCGTATTGGTTGCGGCAGCCGGCCGAATTGGGCCCCACGCCACCGCCCGGCGTCAGCACCACAATGTCGTTGGCGCCCACGGACCCGCTGGGCGAGCCCACGTTGATGGCCTGCACAATCATCTGCTTGCCGACCGCCTGGCCCGATGTCCACGTCAGCTGGTAGCACTTGCAGCAATCGCCGCTGGCCATCTTGACGGCAAAACCGTAGGACATGTAATCGGAGTCGGGGACGGGCGCATAGGAGTCGCAGAGGTAGGCGGTGCCGCCGCTGTCGCAGCCGGACTTGGCGAGGGCTCCGTTGCTGAGCAGGTTGTTGTTGATGTCACAAACGTGAGCGGTGCCGGAGATACCCTGTGGCACAGAGGACGTCCAAGCACAAGCAGGTTTGCAGCTGGTGGAAGTCAGCTGGCGTCAGTGATGGTGACATTTGTTGTCAATAGTGAGCATCGGCATACCAATCCCATCCTGTGAATGTCTTTCCAGAGACGGCAGACACAACGGGAAGCAGAGAGCTTCCAAATGTGACGATCTTCGACAGAGAAATCATGCTGTTGGTGTTGTGATTGAACAATAGACTACTTCGACAAAATTCTGGACAGACCCAGCGTCATCTCTGCAGGGACGGACCACGGATAGATATACGTCTGTTTGGATCCTACAATCTCTTACCACAAAGCGCCAGAACATGAGAGACGTGCTCCCAGTTGACGATTCCTTGTCACCCGTTCTGACCCGCCCGGGTCCGGTCTGGGTGTTAGTGGAGCATTATCTTGCCTGCTTTTGTTTTAACTGTCTTTTTTATTTACTACTTTGCTTCCACTCTGTGCTCCTCCAAAAACCCCTGTCCCTGCCGGTTTATTTTTAGGGCAATGAATGACCGACGTCTGTGGACTCCGTGTTGGCACTTTCCAACGGCCAGAGTCGTCTGTCGACAGGTTCATAGGGCGTCCATCCCGTGCCCGTTGGCCCGGTCTCTGGCCGAATTGGCGGCCAGCGTGTGCATATATGCATATTATGACCCTTGGGACATGATTGTACGGTGATGTCTGCTCCTGAAGCATGCCTGGTATCCATGTGGCGTCAATATCGAGATGGCGGAAATACTAATATGGCTGACGGACTTCCTGCTTTACCACCGCCGCCCGTGTCCGAGAGGTTGGCCTGGCCTTTTGGTCTCTCCAACCGATCCGTTGGGGACCCGGAAACCATGCAAGCCAAAGCGGAAAGTCTGGTACATTCAGAGTATCAAAATATCCAAAGCCAAGATAAGAGTGCGGAATTATAAGATGGATTTCTTCACCGGCAACCCAATCCACTCTGCCAAGCCTCGTGGGCGAGTCGGCTCGGGCTCGCCTGCCAAAGTTTTGGAATGACTCGATGTGATAAAGTACAGGGTATTGACGCGTCAAATAAAGCACACACAGAGGGGCGAGACGCTCTCTACTCTCGGAGAATAAAATAGAGAACAACTCATCCATGGGATTGTTTTACCACGGCTGTGGACGGGCCAATGGTTGTCGTCCTTGCGAGCAGCCGGTCCTGTGTCCCTCGTCCTAGGCCGCGTGTTTCCTTGTGTTGATCATGTGCGACGCTCTTCGCATGCCATCTTGTATTTCAAAACTGGTGGCCATGATGTTCTCGCTTAGCTCTTATCTGTGTATCTCGGGTAAACGGAGGGTGTTGATGATAGACGATTTCGCTTGATGCGTGCCACGGCTCCTAAGAAAATAGACGGGGCGGCTGAAGCTTAAAAAATATAAAAAAATCTCCGGATAGCATCAATTTACGCAAAGAGGTAAATAAAGGCGAAAACGAAACAGCCTCCTCCCCTCCTTTGATATTTGCACGAATCCCTTGTCGTGTAGATATTAACCCACGAGGCCCCAATGACGCACCACCCTCTGTCAACCCGTGTTCTCGGGTTCAAGGATTTGCCATGTTGACTTTGAGTGACAGACGATGTGGGAAAACATATCAGTCCACTGGCAATAAAGGAAATAGAAAAAAAGGAGGACAAACGACGGCAGTTATGTCCGGACCGTTTTATGCCTTCTCTCCCACGATTCTGTGTTTTGCTTACCGGCCCACGTTTCCGGGCACCGGCGATAAGGATGCCTGTCTTCAGTGATCATGGACATTGAAACGTAGAGAGTGCAATTAGATGGTTAGATCAAGTCACATTTTAACATGTTGTAATGCAAAACGATTTCATGTCATTAGATGTGCTAGCGTAAAACTATTCAAAAGACGGCAATGCCACAGAGCTTATCTGGTGCCGTACTCGATGCCCAGCTCCTCGCGGCGCGAGGTGCTCTCGGGGTCGAAGTAGGGCCGCTCACCCAGGCCGACAACACGGTTGCCAAAGCGCTCGCCCTGGCCGCGGATGTCATAGGTGGCGGTGTGGAAGACGCTGCGGTTGTCCCAGATGGCAATGTCGTTTTCGTTTTGCCACTTGAAGCGCACCTGCAGGTCGTGGTTCTTGTAGACCAAGTCCTGGAACCAGGCGAGCAGCGCCTTGCTCTCCTCCTCGGCGACGCCGTTGATGTGGCCGACGTGGCCGCCGACGGGGAAGATGCTCTTCCAGCCGGAGACGGGGTTGGTGCGCACGAGAGGGTGCACGGCCTTGAGCTCGGAGCCGACGTTCTCGGGGGCGCCGCGGGGCTTGTCGTAGAGCTTGAAACCCGAGCGCTCGGCGACCTGGCTGAAGCCGGGCTGGTGGAAAGTGACGCTCAGCGTCTCCAGGAATTGCTGGTAGGGCTTGCTGATGGAGTCGTAAATGTCATAGCCCGACGCCCAGAGGGTGTCGCCGCCGGTCTTGGGCAGCTGGACGAGGCGCAGCGAGGTGTAGTCGGCGGGGACGGGCTCGAACGCAATGTCGCTGTGCCAGCCGGCGCGGGCCTGCTTCTTGGGGCTCAGGGAGGCGTCGCCGGGGACGTTGCGGTAGTACTGCTCCTGCTGGACGGAGCTGATGGTGCTGATCTGGGGGTCCTCGCCGCCGAGGTCGCGCTCGGAGTTGAGGATGGGGTGGATGTGCAGCGACGAGGTGGCCGGGCGGCCGGTGAGCTCGCCGAGGCGCAGGATCAGGTCCTTTTGCAGGTCGTTGGTGAGGTTGGACTGGTTGCGGAAGAAGACGACGCCGCGCTGGGAGATGGTGATGGCGAGGTCGCGCAGGAGGGCGTCGGCCTTGGGGCTGTTGAGCCAGTCGACGAGGTTCGCCTCGGGGAACTCGGTGCCAATGGTCGGGGTGAGGTCAATGGACTTGAACTCCTCAAGCGCGCCGGCGAGCTTGAGGGGCTCGCGGTGGGTCCAGATGGGGGTGGAGGCGGCGGCCGGGGCGGGGGTCTCCTCAGCAGCGGCCTCGGTGGCAGGAGCGGCAGCCTCAGCAGGAGCAGTCTCGGTGGCGGGAGCCTCGACGGCGGGAGCGGCCTCAGCAGCGGGGGCCTCAACAGCAGCCTCCGCGGCAGGAGCGACCTCGGCGGCAGCGGGCGCCTCTGCGGCAGCGGGCGCCTCGACCGGGGCCTCGACCGGGGCTTCGACAGGAGCCTCGACAGGAGCCTCGACAGGAGCCTCAACAGGAGCCTCAACAGCGACCTCTTCGGTCACAGGGACGACCACAGACGTGGCGACCTCCTTGGTGACATCAAGGGGCTCCGAAGGAGTAGGGAGGGTCTCGACAGCGCCGGGAGCCATGATGGATGATGTGGAGGGGGAATATTAAAAAAAAAACAAGTAAAGGGTATCACGAGTAAGTTGAGGACAGGATGAGTTGAAGATTTGAGTGAAAAAAGAAAGCATCGAAGCCAAGACAAACCGTCCGTCTACTTTATATACCATGGGGAGAAAACTGCAGACGACAAGACGCATACGACGTGATGGAACATTTCGCAGACGCCATTTGGTGTCAACCCCACCAAAGCCATCCACCCCGCCAAAGCGATCAACGTTCCGAGCTCCAACGACCGACGCCATCTGAGGAGCCATACGAGTCACTGGCCGACCATTGCGTTTCGTTCTGCAACGCGTCTTTCGTTGTCTGTTGCGTGACCCCTCTCTGGCCCTTCACTTGCCCATTTGGTGTGATGTTGACGACAACAAGCGCGGATGACACCTTGTTTTAGGAGGGGAGGAGGGCATGACGAGGGGATAGAAGGAGGGGGAAGGCGGGAAAGAGGAAGCATGGTGGTGGACCAAGAACGAAAACGAGCGAGAGTTTGAGAGAACGAGAACGAGATCGTCAAGAGAAGGAGGAGGGGGAAGGATGCTTGGAATCAATATTGCACGCTTTTGGGTAAAGCTATGAGACGGATCGAAGAGAAAATGCAACACAATCGCCAAGAGGAGGAAGAGAGAAGAAAGAGGAGAAGGAAGCGATGGCATATTCACCAACGGGAGTCGGCCGTGTTGACATCGGTCATGTCAAGATGCTGACCATGGCTGGCGGTGCCCATCATGAAATCCGGTGCCAGCGTGTCGTGATCACGTTAACGACAGACGAGGGCATGACAAACGACGTACAAGAGGTGGAAAGACTGCTTTGCAGGCGCTGCTTTGGTACAGCGCTGTCCGGATTGGTGCACAATTTGAAAGACAGCTCTCCAGTATTATCTCGTACGACATGTCGATCATTGACCGTTGACGGTGCAGCATTATCGTTGGCATACGACGCATGTACATTAAGTAAGATGGAAAGAAACGGCTTTGATACGTCGATGTGGCTTTGGATAACAACGCAAATGCTTGAAAGCTTTACGTGGAGGTTGACGTTGCTGTCCAACCTTGGCATTTCTTATCAGTTTCTTTTTTGCGCCTTTCTTCCATTTTTTTGTTAGATTTCTTTTTCTATTTTCTTGGTATTTTCTTGTGGTTTTCTTGGCTGTAGATAACGTCGAACGGAAAGGAAGCAATCGGCCAAAATCCAATTACTTGTACGAACTGCACGAAATCGAAAAAGCATGATATCTTCCATGCCAAGGACCGTTCGCCTTCTTGATGGCAAAGAAGCGTCCATTCTGCCATTCGGCAACCAGATGGCACAATCTCACGTTTGGCTCGACTGGCTGGGTTAGCCTTGTTTGTGTGCGTGTTAGTGGTGTTGGTGTGTTAGTGCCGCCGCGTGGGGTGAACAGAAGAAGACAGGGGAAAGAGGCGCTAAAACCAAGATCCCGCAGTGGACCCAGACGAGGCCCTTTAAACAAAGGACAGGAAAAGGCGAAAAAAACTCACAGGGGCCAAACGGACCCAACGGGCCAAGACAAACGTGGAGGGCCCAGAAACAAACATGACCGATGTCAGTGCAGCAGGGTCGGCGACACGGGGCGCCGATGGAGCACGATTGCGGGGGTTTTTGTCCTGACGGGGTTTTTATCCTGACCGGGTCCGCCAGGCTACAGAGGAGCAGCCCACGGGGCCCTTTCTGCAGGGCAGCTGCGGCAGTAATTTAGTCGCGTCAACGGCGCGGGCGATCACGAAAGCAGCGTCACGCAATCTCACACAAGCGTCTGGGGAAGTGCTCCGCAGACAGCGAGAGCAAAACGATATACGGAGGTACGAGGAGGTCGAAAAAGAGGGCAGAAAATGAGAGCATTCCACAAAGTCGAAACGAGGCCGAAAGTGTAGATGGGAAATCAATGTTGTCATGGCCGCCCCGGGATGCATCAAGAGCCCGACACATCCGGACTCCGCGATTCACGCGGGAGGACAACCACGGCCTTCCACTACACTCATTTTTCGAGCCCGTAAGGTTTTGCGTATTGTAAGCACCGCATCTTGACTTCTTCTTTGTCGTCTTGTCTTACGCGGGCTCGCTAAATGACTGCCTTGGTACAGCTTTGCCAAGACGAAGGAGGGGAAAGCGTTGCTGTTGATCTGGGAGTGGTGAGTATGCCATTGGTCTGGGCTCGCGACAAGTGGTCATGATGAGAATCTGAGCTGCTGCGAAGACATGGCGATCATTAAGACATGAGATGGGACATATCTGTGAGGCCCTGGGGTAGATGTGTCACGAGACCATACCGCCGGAAAGAGGCGCAAATTGGACAGGTCGAGACCGCTTCAGCCACTTGACTGCCAACACGACTCGACTCGACTCGACTCGACTCGACTCGACTCTCGTTCCTCTGTCTTGTGGTTTGTGTTTTGTAGGATTGGGCGTCCCAAGGGGCTGGAACCTGTCAACCAATTGGATCTGACCAAAGGCGGCAACGTTTCGTCTGAGATGGATGGTGGCGCATGGAGGCAAGGGAGACATGGTGCTGCAGACGCTGCAAAACTGTGAAGAAAGCAAAAGTGCAAGAACGACCCCAGAAGACGCCATCGCGAAGTCCGAAGTGGGAGAGGAAGTTGCGGCCGAGACAAGAGAGATGTGTCGTTAGGGAGAGCCGCAAAAGACGAGGAGGACTACCCTGAACTGGCCAGACTGGCTCCCGGTGGCTGGCATTCGACTGACTCGGCTGTTGGGAGGGCGGTCTGGCCGGTGTTTTGGACGGACCAGTCCTTCTTGAGCCTTGGCTACCTTGTCGACCGATTTCCTCATCCTGTCCGCCAGGTCGCGTCTTCGCGCCAATCCGTTCAGACTTTTTGGTGGTGCTTGGAGGCGCCTTGGTCCTCTTGGCTGCTGCGTGGTCCTTGGTCCAGCGTCGACATCAAGCCTTGCGATGACGCAAAACGAGGCACCCTCACAAAGAGCTCCCAAAACACACAGACACACACCTGGAAGGCCTGAAAGACCAGAAAGGCGCTACAAACAGCCGTGCGGGGGGTGCAGCACGACGTCGTTAGCTAGCACTTTGCGGTAAGCTTATTCCTATCCCTATTTTCGGCCGTTCTTCCCATGCATCCTCCGTGATTCTTGATCCCTCCCTGTCTCCCCGTCTCCCTCCCTCCAATCCCTCACCATTCCATCCGCGAGCTCCCCGACACGATGTGGTACACGCCATCTGTCGTCAAAGGATTTCTATGATTTTAATGTGGATGCCTAACTGGATACGGGGTCGTGCCGAGAGTCAGTCGAGAAGTAAACAACGTCAAAAGGCGAAAAAAGGTGAAGCGAAATGCAATGTGTGATGGGAGGCAGCTGAGACGAGTGATAAGGAAAGAAGAAAATGGAGGCGTTTTCAGACCTGCCCAGATCGTTGCATAGGTCATGATCGTTGCCTCTTTGTTATTTGCTTTTTTTTTTCTTTTCTTTCCTACGTGGACACATATTTGTTGTATTCCAGAACTTCATCTCTCCAACAGTCTCCCTGTCTGCCATGTGCGCGATGTGTCGTCGAGGCTGTCCGGATCAACATTGAAAGCATATTTCTTCTTCTTCGTCATTTTGTTTCGTCTCCTTCCTTTTTCCTCTTTTTTCTGTATAAAATCCCATTTTATATCACTAGCGTCTGGCTCTCTTGTAAGGCCCCCTTGGCCCCAAAAGGTCCTTTCAGCCTTTGGAGGATAAGGCGACACCAATGCCAAGCACCAATAAGAGCCGCCCAATCTCCATCTGAAGCGCATCTCGTCACTTTGGCCGATTGTTTCGTGCCGTCGACCTTGGGTGGGCCCTTGTCTTGGCCTCGCGAGCCCAGGCACTTTCTTGTCTTCCCATTCTTTCGGTCCAGTTTTTGTCTTCGAAGGCCCCAATGCTCTCTCCCATTTGGCTCCCTGTAGCGGGATCTCGAACCTGGTTCGCCTCCCATTCCGCAGCAGCCCACCCTCCCACCTATCCACTTGCACGCTTTTCACCCCCGTGCGTTTTGGTTGGAGTCAAAGCAGGTTGGCGATTGTGCCATCGCTCTTGGCTGGGAGGCCCGCCGATCAGCAGCACCCCCCAGGAAAGAGTCTGCAGAGTCGGCTGAGATCACCAAAACGCCACGCGCAGAAAACATTTCCATCCAACAGAATGGACGGAATAATGCTACAATGGGGTGAGCCTGGGAAGGAGTGCGGTGGGCGAGTGGAGAGCTGGCCGCACCTGGGCAGGAAAGCTCGGTAGTCCTCCCGGACAGAAATAAAAAGGGCATCGACATCCCGGCCTCGTCTAGATTCTGACAGCACCGACTGTTCGACAGTTTGAGTAGCTTTGTCTTCACTGTGGTAGCTTGCTATCATATAAGGAGAGTGTGTCTTCCTTCCTCCTCTTTTCTCCTTTCTTCCTTTCCCACTTCCTCTTCTTATATCATTTTGTATCTCTCCACCTACACCTCCCCTCCACACTCACCATGGCGACCGTTCTTGCCAAAAACAAGTCGGCTATTGCGACCGTCGTGTCGCTGTCCGACTCGGATGGCTCCGTTGGTGCCCAGCGCAGCGGCGTCGCCGACCTCGGCCTGCCAGTCCAGCAGAAGCAGTTCTGGTGGCAGAAGCGTGGCTCCTACGATCCGGATGCCATAGCCACGCAGCCCAGCGTCTTTGACGACGCCGACTCGGCCGAGAAGTACCACCCGCCGTCCAACTGGGAGAACGTCCACCGCTTCGACTCGCTGTTCCGCTGGACCTGGCGCGAGGAGAACACCCTGGTGCGCAAGATCGACTTCCGCATCATGGTGTGGGCGTGCGTCATGTTTATGGCGCTGGAGCTGGACCGCTCAAACCTGGTCCAGGCCCTAACCGACAACTTTTTGACCGATCTGCACATGTCCACGAATGGTGAGCCGTCCATCCTTCCTCCCCTCCTACTATTGACACACCAGCTAACGTTTCGTCTCCCCCCCTCCCCAGATTACAACCTCGGAAACTCCGTCTTCAAGCTGTCGTTCATGTGCGCCGAACTGCCGTCCCAGCTCGTATCCAAGTGGCTTGGCCCCGATCGCTGGATCCCGCTGCAGATGGTTCTCTGGTCCATTGTCGCCGTTAGCCAGTTCTGGCTCAACGGCCGCTCGTCCTTCTTGGCCACCCGTTCCCTGCTCGGCATCCTCCAGGGCGGTTTTATTCCCGACATCATCCTGTACCTGTCGTACTTCTACAAGCACTTTGAGCTGTCCATCCGCCTGTCCTTCTTCTGGATGTCTATGAGCATCGCCGACATTCTGTCCGCCATCCTCGCTTTCGGTCTGCTGCACATGCGCGGCGTCGCCGGCAAGTCGGGCTGGCGCTGGCTGTTCCTGGTCGAGGGCCTGCTGACGTTCGTCATTGGCCTGCTGTCGGCCGTGCTCATGCCGCCCGGTCCGTGCCAGACGGCCAGCTGGTTCCGCGGCAAGAAGGGCTGGTTCAGCGAGAAGGAGGAGAAGATCATTGTCAACCGCGTCCTGCGCGAGGATCCCACCAAGAGCACCATGCATAACCGCCAGCCCATTACGCCACGTACCCTGTGGAAGAGCCTGCGCGACTATGATTTGTGGCCGCTCTACGTGATTGGCCTCATGTTCCAGATCCCCATGACACCCCAGACCCAGTACTTGACGCTGTCGCTAAAGGCTCTTGGTTTTGGCACCTTCCAGAGCAATTTGCTCACCATCCCCTACACTGTGCTACACATTATCACCATGATGATCCTCACCTACGTCGCCGAGATCTGGAACGAGCTCACCTTCACCGCCATGATCGGCCAGATCTGGGCCCTGCCCTTCCTCATTTACTTTTACGTCGCCGATACCTCGGCCACCAGCAAGTGGGTCATTTTTACTCTGACCACGCTCCTGCTGGCCTACCCCAACGCCCACCCCATCCAGGTCGGCTGGAACTCGCGCAATTCCAACGCTGTGCGCTCGCGGACCGTCTCGGCCGCCTGCTACAACATGGTCGTCCAGGCCGGCGGCGTCATCTCCTCCAACATCTATCGGGCCGACGACGCGCCCCGCTACCGCCGCGGCAACCGCCAGCTGCTGTCCATTGCCTGCGGTAACATTTGCGTCTACCTGCTGACCAAGGCCTACTACGTGTGGCGCAACAAGTCGCGCGATGCGAAGTGGAACGCCATGACCGAGGACGAGCGCCTGACCTACCTGGCCACCACCAAGGACGAAGGCAGCAAGCGCCTGGACTTCCGGTTTGCCCACTAAGGGGTGATGTGGCGCAGCCTGACTTGGAGGGCTGTAAAGAAAACAAAGTCAACGTGGTAATAGATCCAAGAAATAGAAAAGATGGAAGACAAAAGGAGAAGATACGGCAAAAGGTTTATATATCATGCGTTGAGTTGGAAAAGACGTTTGTTCTAATGATACCGATATTCTTTACTACAATTGTATTGAGATTATATTACAATATTTAATATGTATTTGCGTTCATTTCAACTATTCACTGTTTTATCAAGTGTTCAAAACATAGCCAAGTGTCTGAGACGTTCCGGCCGGGATCATATCCGCAAGACAGGTAAATTTTTTGCCAGCAATATTATTACAATATAATACATAAATAACAGACTCGATGCTTTTCTATTCGCGATTACCAGTTATTGAACTAAAGTCAAAACTATTCAAATGGCCCCTTTTCGCCTTTCACTTACACGTGGACCAGAGCACGTGATCAGTCACGACGGCGTACTATTAGAGTCAAGCGCACTGTAAGGTGAGACACTTCTTTCATTGATGGAAACAAAGGCCCCGATTTCTGTTATTGCCGTGTGCTCTTATGTGACTATTCCTGCCCTCCGCACTCTCCTGTTTTGTTCCTTTTCCCTCTGCCCAGCATTCAGCACACGCACACAATTTGGCCCTTCCCCCTCACTTGAGAGATTTGTGCATCTCTGCAAAGAGGGAGGGCTGAAAAGAGAAGTAAAAAAGGGAAATAAATTGAGTTTATCGTCGAGATTGATGAAAGTGCAGACGCTTTGACAATCCTGGTTATAATTGATAGACATCATCACCGGATGATTCCAATTGATCGTAAAGGCGATAAAGATCCTGGTCGAGTTCACAACTATCTTCATCGCTAGATGATATTGGATTGCTCCATTTGGGCATTAATTTTACAATTGAAATCCAGTCATCGAAATGAACGAAATGTAATAGAATATAGTTGGCTATTGTGTTTATTCCGTTTGCTATTTAAGAAGACACTGCCTGCAATGGACAGGTTCTTAGCATAACGAGAAAGCGTTGATGGGGATCTGAATGCCGGCGAGGTCGATGATGAGATCAATCGCCGAAAGCATTCCATCACTGCCATCAAGAGCGTATGTCGGTAGATACAAAAGAAAAGTAGACGCAAAATAGACAAGGCAGACGACCAAATCAAAACAAATGAAAACAACATAAAAGACCCTAAACCGTCATATCAAAAGTCATGTCCTCTGTTTCATGCAACCATCCCGAGCCCAGTCCCATATGCAATGTAGAAAGGTATGTGTATGTGCAGAGATAAGGGGGTAAAAGAAAGAGAAGAGACGAGACGTCGTCTACTTCTGCACGCGCTGGATGCCGTTGCGGATGCGGCGGTCGACGTTCTGCGCGGCCCGCGCCATGTGGTGGTTGGTCGCCTTGTCCATGCGCTGCATTGTGCGCTCGACGGGCGGCGTGACGTGCGTGCGGACGGCGTGCTGCATCGGCGGCGAGATGTAGCGCTGTGCGACGTGCTCCCACCGGGGCGCCCAGCGGGTGGTGTGGCGGGCCATGGTCTCCTCGGCACCGGGGGCGAGCATCATGTAGATGGGGGCAAAGGCACCGACGCCGGCGACGCCAAAGGAGAAGACCTCGGTGGCCTGGGCAGCAGGAATGCGGACGGGCATGGTGAAGGTTTGTTTTGGAGTGGAGATTGATAGATGTGATGGAAAGGAAAGAAAAGAGTTCTGTTAAAAAGCGATATTAATAATCTGATAATTGTCGATGGACTTGTAAGTTTGACGAATGTCGAGTTTATCACGAGATTGATATGGATGGATTGCGAGTGATGCCAATCGCTAAGTTGAGATCCACGTACCTGTTGAAAGAGACTCTTGTGATAGAAAACGGGTTGTGTTTGTGTGTATGTAGTCGTATCTGATGGAAATGCGGGACAGAAGAGAAGATCTGGTTGGAAAAATGATGAAAATGGGAGGAAGATGATGAAAAGAAGGAGGGGAGAAGGGAAGAAAAAGTGTGGTATGGACGGGAAGAGGGCGATGGAGGATTAATAAAGGGAGAGGGCGAGGGAACCAGGAAACGATCAGGAGGGGAGGGCACGAAAGAGGGGGATGGGACGAGATGGGCAGATGGGAACAATGAGACAGGCCATCTGAGGGTTGCAAGTGTGCATCAGATCCCCAGAAAGGAAAGAGCGACCCCAGACGACGGTGCGTGCCAGCGGCGGCGAACCAGACCCCCAGTCAGCCCAGACAGAGAGAAAGAACGAGGGGATGGGCGGCGAGATCAGGTCCCAAGCGGCCAAAACCAGCCCGCGCATCCCATCCATCCCCAGCTATTGAGTGATCACGCCCGCCCTCTCTTCCTATCGTCTCGCTCGTCTAGGCCAGGCGCTGGTCTGGCCATCGCCCCCCTTGGGCTGGTCCTTTTCTCGCTGGATGAGGTCACTCGTCACTTGTTCTTGCTTCATTAATCCACTTTGTAGTGCTGGCTGTGACTGTGTCTTTCCATCGCCGTCGAAAGAAGTCTAGGGAGATGGTGCTGGGTCTCTTTTTTTGCCTCAATTTGCTTTCAAGCGCTTTTCCCCTTCTCCTGTTGTGTGGCGGGCGACGAGCGACACAATTGGAATCAGCAGGACACCACGTTCTGTGTGGCCGGTCGCCCCTGCCTGTTGTGTACGGAATGCTCTCTGAAAATTGGATGTCGCACGCTGCCCAACGGGCGAAACTGCCCTTCGTTCCTGCCTGGAGAGGGCGCTCTTTCGTCATCAGAAGGCGAACGCGGCGGGGAAAACAGGTCATGTGTGCAGGGGGCGTTCTGGGCTGATTGCTTTCGTGGGGGAAGGCGCGGAGGAGGACACAAAATTGACATTCAAACGGAACGGGGAAAGAGCGAGAGTGGCAACGACACAAGAGGCCTGGGCACCTGGGGTAAAAGGGGGGGCGCAGTGCACAAACTGACAATACCCCGGATTGGCGCGCCGCCCGCACACAGACGTCCGTACTCTCTGCTACTCTGCTCGTATTTCCTCAACTTGTCACAGTGTCTCACCGTCTCACAAAATTGCCAGCAGGCGGTGGACAGGCAGCAGTGACTTCCGAGGCCATGCCATAGTAGGTCACGGTGAGTCGTCAGCAGCCATCAGCGAGGCCATCGGCGATACACACAGTACGCCCGTATCCCACTTGTATCTTACTTTCTGCCTTTTATTCAGATACTATCACCAAGTCAACTGTCCCTAGGTTTTCCGTCAAGAAGGGTGCCTTCGCCCCCAGCCGTACCCAGTGCCCATGCCCATGCCCATTACCCCAGACGTGGTGCTTCGTTCACTATATCGGCGCTATTTCTAGGACGGAAAGTGGGTAACAATTGCATGCTGGCGCGTTCTTTCCCCCAGATTTTGGGATTTTGGGTGCCTCCGCTCTCTCCGCTCCGTATTTCGCAGGCCCCGTTTTACCACGAATCCTCGCGTGTCGGCGCTATTTTGATGGCAAAACCCAGTGAGCCAAGCAAACAACAGCACGGCGCTGAGAGAAATGGGCAAAACACAGCCCAAGACAAGAACTTGGACGCAGCTTTCGACTAGCAAATGCGGGGTAAGCGTGCGCTGTGGTTGGTCAACGATGACGCTAGCGCTGTATTTAAGTGGGACCGCCTGTTTCTCACGCCTTCCACACTCGCCCCTCTGTCGTGCGTGCGGTTGCACTCTTTTTGGTTGTCAGGCCCTGCGTTGTCCTTCGTTCCTGCTCACCTGTTTTTGTTCTTTTCCTTTGAAAGCGACGTACCTGCCATTTATTCGCGTGTGAAGCTGCGTGCGCGTTTCGCGATAGTTTTGTCGTTTCTCTGTCCGTCTTTTGTTTACTTCGTTCGAATTGCCTTTTCATCAATTGAATCTCGCCTCTCGAACTCTCGAACTCTCGTGCCCCTAATAAGGCCCAAGCCAGAACCCACATTCCCCGGATTACGCTAAACAGAGGGACGCCACTTGGGCTCCAGGGCTCCTGGTCGTCTGGGGCAAGGGGTCAAATCCGCTGCGAAATTGTGGGAAATTTGTGGGCAAATGGCGGTCGCGCCTCTCTGGGCCACTCTCTCTTCTGGCTTGGCTTGGCTTTGGCGTCGGCCCTCCTTCCGCCGGAGAACGACGTGCGCGAATGCATTCCCTCGACCTTTGTTGCCCTGTCTTGTCGTTCTGTCTCGCTCTCGTCTCGAGGCAGGAAAGCGGGTCACCACGCACGCGCGTAACGCAAAGCGGGACTTTTGTGGTGCTTCCGGGCTCTCCATATCCATTTTCTGGGGGAGAACAGGATAATATCTTTGCTGCTTCGAGTATGGCTGCCGTCAACAGGACCCATTGAGCGGACCGTGCGGACCCATTGACGACGACTCGGAAGCCGGCAGACATCTACATCATGATACAGGCTGGTCGTGCCAGTAGGTCAGAATGGTGTACGTCGCATTATCTACTAACATTAAATCACACAACATGATCACCACTAGGAGCACAAAAGAAGCAAAGAACAGAAATCGTTTCAATTTGTTCGATCAGTTCATCAGCGACCGGTATCAATCTCGACATCCACGTCGCCCGTCACTAGTATGCACCCCTCGCATTTGTTCATGTCCAACGATTTACCCGTTGTTCATCCACCTCTTACGCATGGCGCGTCGCCGTGGCCTTCTCGCGTTCCTCGTCCCGGCGCACGGCCGCGGCATCCTCCAGGTCCTCGTCGCTGAGACCCATGCCCATGCGCTCGCGGCGGTGCATGGCCTCGATAATGGTCTCGTCGCCGGCGACGGCGCGCAGGTCGGCGTCGTGGGCCACGTCGAACTTGCGGCTCAGGTGCTCGGGGCCGATGAACGTCAGGATGATGACGTAGGCGTACACGCAGCCCATGAAGATGCAAATGACCTTGCCGTACTCGTAGCGCTTGGTGCCGTTCTCCAGCGGCGGCAGCGGGAAGCGCTCGCCAATGGTGCTCTCAATGGTGGACGACGCGGACGAGACGAGGTTGCCGAGCTGGTAGGCCGTGCCCACAACAAAGGTGCGGAAGGCACCGGGACTGAGCTCCATGAGGTGGATGGGAATCACACCCCAGGCGCCCTGGACGCAGAACTGCTGGAAGAAGGCGGCAGCAATGACGCCCTTGTTGGTGACAAACGTATAAGGGTACAGCAGGGCGCCGCCGATGACACACATGACGATAATACTAATACGACGGCCAACGATCTGCGAGGTGTAGCCGACGACGGTGCCGCCGAGCATGGCGCCCAGGTTGGCGACGACTTGCGTGACGGTGACGGCGTTGGCGGAGAACAAGAACTGGTTCGAGAGCAGGGTCGGGTACAGGTCCTGGGAACCGTGCGACATGAAGTTGAAGCCGGCCATGAGCAGCACCAGGTACCCGAGGAGCTTCCAGTGGCGGCGCAGGGCGACCTTGCCCTCGCGCAAAAAGGTGGCGGTGGCGCTGGCCGGGGCCGTGTCGCCGTGGACGCGTGCGGCCTTGCGCACGGCGTCGTGCTGCTGGTAGGTGTCGGTCTCGGGCAGCATCAGACGGAAGGCAATGATGAGCACGGGCGGGCCGGCGCCGAACCAGTACAGCGGCCGCCAGCCGTGCGACGTGGTGTCGACAAGGCCGCGCGCAAAGGCTGTGGCCAACAGGTAACCGAACGCGTACCCTTGCTGCAGGATGCCGCTCATGAGACCGCGCGCCTCCTCGGGCAGGTCCTCGAGGGCTGTGGCGGCGGCGTTGCCGTACAGGCCGCCCATGGCGATACCAAAGAGGGCGCGGCAGGCTAGGAACTGCTGGTACGTCTGGCAAAAGCCCGTGCCGAGCTCGAGCACAATAAACAACAAGTTGTTGACGACAAAGGGCCACTTGCGGCCGTAGCGATCGGCGGCGATACCAAAGAGGATGGAGCCGACGGACCGGAACATGAGCACGAGCGTGATGCCCCAGGTGATCTGGGTGTTGGTCTTGTCAAAGGTCTTGGCGAGGTCGCCGACGGTGAGCGACACAGTGAAAAAATCAAAGGCATCCCAGGTCCAGGCGAAGAACGCCACGGCGAAAAAGGCCCACTGGCGGCGGTTGAGCGAGACGATGATGCGGAACGGGTTGGGCGCGCTGCCCATGGCGGGCTTGAGCGACGAAAAGCGCGTGCTAATGTACTGGCCCGCCGACATGCCGTGGTGCGGCGGCAGGTCGGTGAACTCGGCCTGCACCGGGCCGTCGGTCTTGTCGAGGTCGGCCATTGTGATGGGTCGTGACAGACTCGTAGATGTGGTCGTAGATGTGTGTGTGTGAGAGGGGGGTTCCTTTTTAGGTAGTGTCGCCTTTTTGGCTTTTTTGCCTAGGCCAGTTTGGGTGTAAGTGATTGGTGCCAATGTTTTGCCGCGGCACCAAAAAAAGCTTGACGTCAACGACGGCGAGTCGAAAACAGTGCACACAGTACAAGGCCAAGCTTTCTCCAAGGAATGCTGGAGAGGGGCGGTAAGGAAAATAAACAAAAAAGAAGAAGAAGAAGAAAATGAGAAGATGATGATCCTCAAGATGTAGTCTTCTTATCTCTCAAGAGAATGATGAGGTAAGGAAAGAGAAAAGAGAAGAGAGAGAAATGAAAAGGAGGGGGAGAGGGACGATCGGGACAGAAGAGGGGGTGCAGCTGCCTCTTTATTTATGAAGAGGGACGGAGAGACAGACAGACATGCGCGCAAAAAAATAATGGACTTGTAGAGCGATCGACGGTAGGTCTCCAGCGGGATGGATGGGGCGCCTCTTCACGGCTCACTTTCTTGTGGACTGGGGTGCTCTGTACCTGGGGTCTTTTCTTTTTCTTTTTCTTCTTTTTCTCTTTGTTGACCATTTACGACGTGCTTTACATGGCAGGGACTACGAGGACCAGGAAAGGCTTGGCATGGCTGCAGTCACACGTCTTACCAACTTTTTTTTTTTCTATCTCTTCGTGTCCAACAGCGGCAGCCCGGCGGCAGCTCAGAAGAGACATTAAAGATACGAAGAACACACGGAGGTAAGAAAATGATACGGCGGGGTAAGGGGAAGAGCGGAGTGATGAGGAGGAGGAAGAGGAGAAAGTCACGGAGGTGGGGAGGGAGGTAGGGAGGCAGGGATTTGTGTGTGGTGGTGCCCGGAAACGACACGAGGATGCGATGATCCCAAAAGGACAAACGAAAAAAAAGAGGGCACAGCGGGCACGGGGGTGTTGCGGCGTCAAAGAAAGAAGAAAGAAGAAAAGCTCGAAAAGCAAGATAAACAGTTGAAAAAAACCGGCGCGCATTACTTCGTATGTGGGACATGGGACGGTGGTTGCCGGTGGGGACCAACAAACGAAAGAAAAAAGTGCGCCTGGCGCCGCACCACACAAACCCACTTCCACAGAAAGCTGGCGGCGATCCTTGACGAAAAGAGAAACGAGTCTATCGCGCGTCGAGGTCATTTTGTCGGCCAAGGTGGAGAGAGAACATTCGCCCCCTATTCTACGTCGTAGAGCAGAAACGGTTTGCACAATATTCGAAGAATAAGAGAAAGTGGAATAAACCATGACGCTTTCATAGTCAAAAACGACGCCAAAAGCAGAAAGTAAACGGGCGATGTACCTCGACGAAACGGCCTCGCCGTCAGTCCATGTCGTGAACAAAACGCCTGTCGGTCCCCTAGACTCGAGCTCTTCTCCAATGACAAGGATCATCTGATGGCCTGTTTCCCCTCTCCCCGCCCCCAAACGCGGAGCAAGGTCACTCGTTTGTCACTCTCGTTTTTGTTGTTGTCGTTCGGGGATCGATGGACAGGGGACCAGATCCTCCTTCTTTCGACGAGTTGCATCGTGTGCACGTCGTACGTCGTATTTTTATTTTATTTCTCGAGTCTTGGCTGGACCTTTCTTGGATTGTGTTTTTTTTTGCGTCCTTTAGTTTACCGTTGAATTTACCGTCGACATGTCGCTCTCTGCCTGCCGGTCTGGGTCCTCCCCAAGTGATTTAACTTCTTTCTTTTTTCCTTTGTTGCATCCAAGACCCTCCACGACCCAGACGCAGCTTTTGTGCCGACTCCCGTGCCGACGAGTAGGAAATAGAATGTGAAGAATTACCGAGTCGATGCCTGTGGGAAAGACCTACACTCGCTACCCAACGAACGGCCATCGAAGCCCTCTGTTCCCTGGTAGCTGGAGCGTTTGTTGGTTCTGTGATTGGCCAGAACTCGGACCAGAGCTCGACCGTCCGGGATATGAACATGCAGACATGCGAGTTATGAGCATGGAAGGCGGGAAGGGCGCTTTGCGGAGAGACAAAAGGATGGTGGCTGAAGCGGTGGTGGTGGTAGCGGTGGCAGTGGTGGTGCAATCTCATCGTCTGTCCCTGCTGTTGAGTTGGCGGCTCCGAGGAATGCTACGTATGCAGGGAGCTGCGTCACAGGGCATCCTTCAACGCTGCGGGAGAACGGAGAAAGGTGCAAACCAGAATCAAAGGATTTTGAAATGCAACCTGTCGCCTCCACTGCCTCTTTTTCGGTTTTCTTTTTGCCATTTTCATGACGGCTCGTACGTACGAGATAGCATCGTGAGAGGATGTCGCGATAATGGCTCAAGGGAAGCAAACAGCATCACAGTATTCATCCTACGGGGTCGAGCCGAGGATACGATAGGGCTTGTCACGCAAGGATTCGAAAAGAGCGCACTTGCACTATTTGGAATGACTTGCCTGCAGAAAACAGAAGCACATATGGAGCAAGGCAGCTTTGTGAATGGACCTCTTTGGAAGAACATTTAGCCCCGGCCAGCACGCTCGACAAGTATCTTACCTCCGTATGGAGTCTGTCCCGGCTTAGCCTTATTTTGTCTCGGTGAGTCGAGACCGAACAGCGGCGCCATGTCTCGACGTGCAAGGTTTTGTCTTGCGTCGTACGTCGTATTCCGAGATTCATCCAGAGGAGCGCCACGGGTTTTTAAGACTGTGGAAGGGAGCCAAGAATACTGCAGGTACGACGTACTTTTGAAAAAGGCTTCAGTTGGCCAGGACAAGAACGAAAGCATTGGCAAGGTCCGTCAAAGTATCGTCAACATTCTCATGTCGAAAGATGCAAAAGACGCTTTCGGCCTGCCCAGGCCCGGCCGGGCTAGTGAACGCCCCAAGAGGCTGCCCCAAGAGGCTGCCCCAAGAGGCTCCAGGCCAAGAGCCGAAACCAAGTTCTTCTGTAAATGCAGTCTTTAGTGAACCTTAGAGGGGCGGTCACCAAGAAAGAAAGTCGATCGCGCTAATTGGCCTGCCCCAACGCTGACCCACAGTGGGCTCGTTTTCAGGCTCATCAGGCTCAATGGGGGATGGTGTCCCCTGCGGACCACGGATGCACCACGGGCGTTACGCCCTAAAAAGAACGACAACTGCCGTCTTCTGTGGTCTTTTGGTGGTTCTGGTGGCCCAGTCCAGTCCTGACGCCCTGCAGCATCCCCGCAATTTTCACCGAGAGCCGCCGGTGGGGATGCTGGCTTTGCCCACTACGGAGGATGGCTCCAGCGCATGGGCTTTGCTTCCTCCGTTAGCACGCTAGTCCAGCGGATGGATACCCTGAAAGTACTCTGTGTTAATGCCTTTCTTTTTCCACCCACCACGCGAATCATGCTAGAGCAGTTCAGGCAGGTCGTCGTGTTTCCCCAACGTTCCCATGTTGTCTTCTCCCTGGTGCACTGTATGGCGTTGAACACACACACACATTTTGCTACCTGGCTCTCTTGCTTCGTTCTTTTTAAGGATCTTACCCTTCGCAACAACTGACCACTTTCCCTAGCGGGCACGGAGATGTCCGTAGGAAGAAGGCAACCTACTTGTCCTTCCCCTACTCCGTAGCACGTCGAACTCCAGCCCATTTTATTTTCGTGAAGCTGAGGGTCCTACTGTCCATGCGGGGAGAGACGGGGAAGAAGGCCAAGTGAAGGGGGAAGAAGGGGGAAGGGTGAGAGAGAGGAAGCACAATGCGGAGACGAGACAGCCTTTTCGAAAACCTGGAGATGATGGTCAGAGCGCTTCGTGGATCTACGTTGCGAGAACACGATAACGAAACGGGGAGCAGAATGATCTAGACAACATCGTCGTGAGAAACCGGAACCTTGAGAGCTGGGATGAAAATGATCATCAATCTTTTGGCAATAAGACCACGGAGTCGGTGTATACAAGGCGTGTATTTGAAGATATGTCTCATGTGCTGTCGGTATCCGTGTTGGCGGCTCTGAACTCGAGATAAGGACTACGCGTGGTGGGAGGACGTATCGTATCGTACGGTTTCCTCTCTGGGCCTCTCTATTTGTAAAGAAACAGAACATGTCGAAGAGAGGGCTTCCCTCCGTCTCCAACCAGTATTTCACAACATCCCCAAGTAGATGTGTTTACAAGTCATCCTTATGCCGCCAATGTTTCTTTGTCTCATGGCACCGATACACAATTACGTGCCTCACCGTCCACTCCGTGTACTTGTATGCCGATCTCTGTACCTGCACGCAAGCTCTCGTAAATAAAAGCGTGAGAAGAACCAAAAACGTGAGATGCCAAGCTCGAGCTTGTCATTCCCAAGACAAGAAGAAACAAGAAAACCAACAGTGAGCATGCTCAACCCGAACACCGGTCTTTTACCCCAGAAGGGAGACAAGCTCGCTTGCCCACCAAGTGAAGCCGGGTGACAATGGTACGGTTGCTTCCAGGACCAGAAAAAGGGTTGACAGACGGGCGCTCCGAGCAGTGGGAGGGTGACATTCGGTCTGGCCCAGGAAACCAAATGAACACGATGGGGTAGGGGAACTCGGGGATGTGGGATGCAAGTACGACAGTACGGAGCACGGAGTACACACGGGGAAGAGTAGGAACCCCGGAGACTAACCATGCAAGGGGACAGACGACGAAAATAACAAGAAACAACAAACGAAAATAGTCCCGTACTTCCCCTCATTACCAACGCCTCTCCGAAATGAACGCGTTCTTTGTTGCTATCCTGTTTTGGCATCAGTTGTGTTTCTCTTTAAATCCTTCCCTCATTGTCGTTTATGCTTGGATCTCAGCGTTGCCAAGCCTAGTCGGCAAATTCGGTACAATCAGGAGGTGAACTTGGCCTCCGGCAAATTCGGCAAAACCGGCGCCGGCCACTTGACAAATTTGATCGGAACAAAACCTCGGCCGGCTTGACAAACCCCGGGGCTGTTCGACCAGTCTTTTTGTGTATACATAAATCGATCGCCTCTTTTCGGGTTTGTCAAAGACAAAAACAGAAACACAAGGGCAAGTGCCTTGAGATGCCCCGAGATGCTCCTGACCGCAACGGCGGGTGAAGACAAAAGACAAAAACGATAAACAGATACCAGAAAAGGCTCGCCAGTGGTCGGTACTTCAAGATTCGAGAACGAGCACACTGGCCGCAAAACACCACTTGGTGAGTCCATCAAAAATCCAGCCCACGCGACAATCCGAAATCAGATAATCACATGTGCTCTACCCTTTTTTTCTTTTTTTGTTCGTCGTCGTCGTTATGTGCAAGTTGTGCTTTGCTACCAGCGGTCCCACTTGCAACATCCGACAAGGCTGAGAAACGCTCTCCACGCCACAGCGTTCGATGCGTGCTTTTTATCTCGTGGGTCTAGACTCGGTCGGCCCACACGCGCATGACCCATCGAGATCCATCCAGGTATCCTCGGCCGTTCACTCAGGACGAACGGAAAGGGGCTTAAAACATGGCGGAAAGACAGAACGGGACACAAAAAAAGAAGAAGCACCGAAAAGGCAGTTCGCGCAAGTGACGATACTTCGTCTTCGTCATGGCAAGGAGCAGAAGCGGTTCCGCCCTCTGCCTGCCACCACGCTCCACTCGTCCCAAACAGTCATTCTAGAAGCTGTTCTAGAAGAACCGTCTGGTCGCTCCACCACACGTTGCTGTCTCTTCTCGACGCTCAAACCCCTTCTCTGTCCTTTTCTGCTGTCGAACACTTGCTCGGTCGGTCTGCTGCAACGATGTGCGAGGGAGAGGGACGCGCATTTTGCTTCGGTGCCATTAGAGGACAACTCCGTGGTCGGTGAACGGACATCGGCCATGCAGTCAAAGTGTGCAGAAAGGCAGAGACCAGGGCTCTAAACGCATGTCGCTGCGAACAAGCGTGCGGCCCGGCCAAGTTGGTCCACGGCGAGGGACAGAAATCGGACGGAGGATCGTGGGAAGGACGTTTGTCATTTTCGGGTTGGAGTCGGGTGGCAAGGACGGGGATACCGGTATGTTTCTGTCGGCCGCGTTCGAGTGAACTGAGCAGGAGAGAGGACTCCCCATTGTGAGAACGGTCAACCAGGAATGCGTGTCCTGGAGCATTTCGGTGGCCGGCGAGTCAACAGACCAAAGCTGACAAGTTCGATTTAGACTCGGCGTGGTCATCAACTCGTCTTACCAAGACCATCAAACAACTGTGTTTGAAGCCCACCGTGTGCTCAGGGCCGAGCGTGCCGGCTCGACGAGGCACCGGCATGCCGAGACCGATATAAGATGAGGCTGTCCTCCCCCCGCCCTCGGCTTACTCGCCCCAAAGCAGCGTCTAAAAGAAAATGGCTTTTGATTTGATTGGAAATACCATCTCGAGGCAGCAAATGGAGTGTCGTCGCCTGGACTCGCCCAAGACAGCCTGGTGGGCTTACGGCGTGCGTCATTCCGTGCGCTACGGGCTCTTCGGGACGCGCGGATATACGCAATCCACATGGAACCCGGGGTTTTGCTGGCGGATGTTTGGTGCTTTCCCCTGCGGGCAAACGGCACGCCCGGCGGTAGGATTTGCAACCGTTTGAGGAAACCGTGCCAGCACCAACGCGCTTGCGTCTCCTTTGATGCCTTGGTGGGTGTTCAGAGGTCTATTTTGTTTTTCGATTTCTCGCGATCTTCATTTCCCCGTGTCGTACGTTGGGCTTGGTTGCGGGATGAAAAATGAAAAATGCCACGGAACAACCGGACTGGCCCATTCGTGGACCGATTTCGCAGTGATTTCTCCCGGTCCCGGTCTAATATGGGCTTTTTATTCGGGCTGCGTCTTCCGACGGTCTCCGAGCGATTTCCGCTAAATTTTTTTTTTTCGTTCCCACCGCCGGGGCCACAGAGGATGGACGACACTGGGGGCAGCAAACGGGCCCGCCAGGAAATAACAAGTCGAAAAGGCGAGAGCCATCAAATTGTCGATTGCCGAAACGTGCAATCACGGCCGAGGGCCGCATAAGGGAGCAGAAAAAGAAGAGGAAAAGAGGGCGAAAAAAAAAAAAAAAAAAAAAAAAGAAAAAAAAGAAAAAAAAAGAAAAAAAAAAAAAGAAAAGCTGGCTCCATAATTTCCAGAAGCCGTCGTTTGCTTTCTTTTTCGCATGGGCAAACTCAGCCAGCAATTCCAGGGCCGCGGCCTAAACACGCAAATCCATGGCGCCGAGCTGTGACACTCGCCTGATCTCCGAGGGCCGACTCGGCAGATGCATTTTCCAGCCTCTGCTTGTCCTCCTCGTTGTCCTTGTTCTCCTTGTTCTGCCCGTTCTGTTGTGCTGCCCTGAGTTTGTGTATTTTGTATTTCTGGGCACCGTCTGGTATCGGTTGTGCCGGTGTCGTGTGCCCTCGATTTTTGCCTCGTATCCCACTCGGTGCGACAGATCTACGGCCTGAAGTACGTCGTAAAGTTACAGGCTGATAAAATGGTCTCGCGCAGACGGACTGAAAGCGTGCGGTCCACAAGCCACCTGCAAGGAGGAGCCGTTTCTTTTGCCTTTCTTTTGGACGTGGATAGTCTTCCTTCGTTTTCGTACGGAGTAGTCGCTTTTTCGTCGCCCTACTTCGTAGATTTTTGGCTGGAAAACGGGGGTCTGGCCGCCCTGCTCCGTTGAGCGTCGTGCGCGTAAATTGCGACGCGCCATGCCGAGAGAAATGGGGCGGCATCAGCCGGAATTGCCACTCTGACGGTGCTCTGCAGATTAATGGCCCGGACACGAGAAACAGGGGGAAACACATAATAATGAACAAAAGAAGAAAAGAGAATAAAGAAAATAAAAGGACGAAAGAAATAGGGCGGCAGCCGTACCTAGGATCGACGGAAAACAAGTCGCGTAGCAGTACCGGTGCGATGCTGCTCGTCCGCCACTGAAAAAAGAGAGGCAGCGCGACATGCCGACCGTCCACCTGGGCAGGATGTGCTTTTGCAACCTGGCCTTGGCTGCGATTTAGCCGGCGGTGTGGGAGCAAACACGGAGGGTGGACGAGGGACGAAGAGAACCAGTAGGACAAGCCAAAAAGGAAGGGAGGACGAGGGCGATGCACAAGCCCGGCCGAACGAGCCAACGCGACGCTTGCGCGTGCCCAGACGGCCGGGGGGTTGCCTGTTGGCGTGTTGCGGCTGACCCAACAGGGCCGAAGGGCAGCAGCAGCAGTAACATGTTGCGCGAAAATGCAACGGCCACGACAAAGGCGCCGAAAGGAAGACATGTTGGCGAGATAGGAAATGGAAAACAGGAGGAAGAGAATGGACCCGGCCAGGCCGTTCACAAGCTTGTCCTCTTCTGTCGTTTCTTGTCTCGTTTCTCTTCCCATCTCCCGATTGTCATTTTTCCAACGCTGCTCCCGGCCTGCTCGTGTGCATAACATATCTTATGCGACACACTTGTTGGGGCTAGAATCCGAGCCGTCGGGGGCGGTCTGAAACGTGAGACACGGCGCAACGGGGGTGGCCAGTTGAGCTGCAATCGAGGTGATGGTCCTCGCGCTGCGCTTTTCCTTTTTCTCTTCTTTTCTTGTCGCCCAACCGTTCTGGCTTCTTTTCTTTTTTCTTCTTTTTTTTGTCTCCTCCCTGTCATGCTTGATCGCTTCTGTGTTCCGTCTTTCGGCACCGGGTGGTTTGATAATTTATCGGTTTGATGAGTGTGGCGGTTTGACAAGGTCGTTTGACCGGGGTGGAGGGGGTGGTCTACTCCGGAAGTAGTTGTCGTAGTCTAAAAGTAATCGCCAATAAGTTACGGGAAAGAATACAGAAATGCGGAGTACTTGGCGCGAAGAAGCAACTTGAGCCACCACAAATAATTACAAGTACGGAGTAGTTCCTTCTCGTCTTGTACAGTTGTTCATCGCTCTTGCCAGGTAAGTCAAGAAAACAAGGAGAAGACCAGGAGAAGGGGGATGCAACGAAGTAGAGAAAGACATGGGAAAGAGCGGAGGGGACACGGAAGGTGCGCCCAGAAAGCTGGGCGAGACATGAGAAAACACGGGCGCACTGCTTGGGGAACTGGGCTTGGGCACGGAACTAGAAGTGGGGCATCATCTTGCCAAATGGGCGTCCCGGTCGGGCTTGGGGGAAGGGGGGAGCGGCACCAGAAAGAGGAAAGAGAGGAGGCCAGGCCACAGGGAAGGAGCCACGAGAGCAAGACATAGGAGGCCACGGCCCCCTTTGTGTGCGAGGCAAAGGCCGGTCCGCTGCGGAGCACCTTCACGTGCCTTCCTTCTGTTCGACACCGTGACTTGTACTTTGTAACTGCCGAATACGTGGCCACGTAAGGGAAGGAGTGTACAAACTTGAAAGGGGAAGGAGAGGATGGAAGGCGAATTTGACTTGAACGAAGAAAAAGAAAAGAAGCGAGATATGAATGGCAGGGAAAGAAGGAAGAAGAGGACACGGAAGCACTGGGGACGACCCACGGGCGAGTCGACGATTCCAAAACGCAGTGAGATCCCGGACGACGTGTGTATGGATGATCTCACTCCGAAGCAAAGCATCTTACGTGTGCGAGTACTCCGTCACGGCGCGGAGCATTGAGCAGACACACCCCCATGGCGAGCCAGGAGCCAAGACCTGATTTGCTCGGCGCATAGCCCCCGATCAGCACGCAAAACACTTGAGCAGCCGATAGTTCGAAAGTTACCGATACTCGCCAACACCCCCCCTTATTTAGAAACAGAGAGACGGCGGGTGGCCAACACAACAGCCCCGAAAGGCAGTGACGAGCAGAATGTGGAGGCAGAGAGTAGAAGGGAAACGAAAGGCGAAGACGGAGAGTGTGGAAAATTAAACGGCGGGAGACAAGAAAGGAAAAAGAAAAGCAGAGGCAGACAGAAACTGTCGAAAAAGACCAAGGAACCAAGCGACATACGATCCCCGGCTGTTCGTGAAGTGCGGTCTGAGCCAAGACTTTCAGAGCCAAGCGAGCGCGTGTGTCACTCGACGGGTCGCCCGATCTTCTGACAAGTGTCCGGCGCCGTAACGCTGGCCCTCGCTCTTTCCCTCCCTCCCTCCCTCCCTCCCTCCTTCCGCCCACTTTGTCTTGTCTCCTTCCAAGTGTCCTTCTTGTCCCAATATCTGTTGCAAAGTACTTTGTCAAGCCTAAACTGCTAAAGTGCCTCGACACAACTGGACTTGTCAAAGCACAAACTGCCGCCGAACTTTTGCGTTTCTTGTTCTGCAAATTGCAATCTACGCGTTCAGGGCTGCGGCCGGGCCACCTGCTTGCCGCCCGGCCAGCTGTCCTCTCTTTGGGAGGGCAAACCAACCGTGTTTGGCAAGGACTAGTCTTGGAAGGGTCGGGGTGGGCTTGGACTTTTCCACGCAGCCACCGTCACTTCGTTTGTCTACTCCGTACCTTGTCCTCTTTGCATAGTACCGAGTACGACAGCAATATTACAGTTGGCCGTGTGTCATGCCTGGCGGAATCGGCGACGGCGCCGTTTTAAGAGGTTTCCTCCCATGCTTGCCCTGCACTGTGGAAGAATAGCTTGGGATTGGCAGGCGAGGCAGGGAGCGGGGGGAAGGCCTACTTTTGCAGCGCTAGCACTGTTGCAACGGGAAGTGCGGCTTTGGGACAGGGCCGCCAAGAAAAGCGCCGTAAAAGTCGCGCAAGGAGCCAGCAGCCCGCCAGCCCGCCAGCCCGCGCAATTGGCGTGCGCATGCCCCGGGCGTGATTCCACAGCGACGCGCGCCTTGTTGGGTCGGCCCCCTTCTGTACAAGTACATAAGTGCAGGCTTCCTGTCCGTCGCCTCTCTGACACTGCACTGCTCCGCCGAGGCGGGTTGCGGCTGGGCACTGCTGCGCCGCCGTGGAATCCGGCTGTCAGCTTTGTAGTTAACTTGTGTGCAGGTGAAAGAAGAGGGAAGGAGAGGATGGATTTCAGAACCTCCCTCCTCGTGAAGAACGAAAAAATGAAAGCCAGTCCTACCTGAGAGAGGCAAGGTACAGGAATCTGTGGACTGTGGTCGGGGCGTACAACCACCGCACAGCCTGTGTCGCCCAGGCTGCGCACAGCATCAAGGCTCACGCAAAGAACAGGCAACGAACAGGAGAGCACGCAGGCATCCCGTCCGCACGCCCACGCTCGTCTCCGTGCCTTGTGGCGACGACACCCAGGACAGCAACTTGGTGCACCGGGGGCCAACTCTTGCGCTTTAGCCAGCAATCAGGAAACGACCCACTTTTCAATTTCCCTCGCTTTTCCCTCTTGCCTGGCTTGTGCGCTGTGTCTGCTTCCATGTCCGTCCCTTCCCTTTCGAGCCCCCCGGCATCATCACCCGATCCGCCCGTGTTCGCTGTTTCCCAATTTTTGGCCCTTCCGTCTATCCTTTTTTTCGTCTGTTCGGTGTTTCCATACCGTATTATAATATGCATCGTCCTTGTAAATCTCTTGTGTGTTTTCCAAATTCGCGGCCGGGTGTTGCTGGCGTTGAGCGCACACCCCCCTTTTTGTGTTGCGCACCGTCCACGCCCCCCTCGCTGCGCTTTCCTTTGCAGCCGCCGCCCCGTACGTCCGTCTCCTGCTCCTTCCTTCTGACTGGGCCTAAATTTTCCATCCCGTCATCCGCCCACCGCCCACCGCCCACCGCGCCTTCCACCACTGCGACACGCTCTTGCCCACCGCTCTCCCGCTCCTGCCCTCCCACCCCTTCTTTTTGTGCCCCCTTTGCACAGCTTCCCCCTTTCCCTGTCCCGAAACGCAAGGCATTGGCGCCGCACCTTGCTCATTTTTTTTCCTCGTGTCCTTTTTCTGTTTTTTTTTTCCTGTCTCGACTTTGCTCACCATCCCGTTTCGTCGTCCCTGCTGTTCATTGTGCACTTTCTTCTTTCCTTTTCCATCTTTTATTCAATTCCCGGCGCTCTCGTGTGCAAACAACCCGAAACATCAGGGTCGCTCTTTCCTTCTCCGGCCAGTCCGTGGTTCTGAGACCAACAGCCCGAAAATAATAATATTCCAGGCCACAACCGAGAATAAAACAAAAAAAGAAAAGAAAAGAAAAAAGCAGGAAAAAGGCCAGAGACCAAAAAGGCCGCTCCAGAAATAGTCTCCCGACCGACGCCGAAGCGCAGCTCCTCGCACGCCGACCCAGCCCTGGGCTTACCTAAAAACAGGCGACCAAAAACACACCAAGCCCTCCACAAGCCCCCAACCATAGCGCCCAAGCTCGCTGCCACCCGCGCGTTGCGCGTGCGCCCCTCCGCCGCGAACCTCCGTTGCCTTCTCCGGCGCTCCTGCTCCTTTGCCACTTTTTCGCCCTTGCCCTCACGCGCCTCTCTTCCGGCCCTTTCCCCTTTTTCTCCTCCACTTGCTACCCTGTGGCCCCTAATTTGGTCCGCGCACTCTTTCTCGTCCCGAATTCCCTTCCGGCTTTTTTCTTCTCCCTCCTCTTTTCTTTTTCCCCCTTCCGCCGACAGCTTCCTCCCATCACCACATCCTTTCTCCTCCGTCCACCATCGCTGCTCTGCGTCGCCAATTCGCCCGCCTGTCTCCGTATCCCAATAGAACTACCTTCATCGTCACCACCAGTATCTCTCACATCGCCTACTACCGCCGGCAACCACTTTTGAACCATCGCAACCCAGCAGCATCACCTACACCCTCTCC
Source organism: Sporothrix dimorphospora (assembly GCA_021397985.1). Classification (NCBI taxonomy): domain Eukaryota; kingdom Fungi; phylum Ascomycota; class Sordariomycetes; order Ophiostomatales; family Ophiostomataceae; genus Sporothrix; species Sporothrix dimorphospora. The sequence continues at coordinate 29,741 of WOUA01000083.1, forward strand.
CAGACATCACCTCCATCGTCTCTAGAAAGCCACTTGCAACCGCGCGTCGCTGTCCACCACCTTCACGATGGCCTCCGTCGTTCGCGCCACGGCACTCCGCGCCGGCGGCGCCTGCGTCCGCTGCCGCAAGGGCAAGACGAAGTGTGTCTACGAGAACGGCCGCGCCCCGTGCAAGAACTGCGCCAAGGGCATGCATGAGTGCTACCTGCCTTCGGAGTCTATGAGCCACGGTGGCCAGGGCGTCTCCCCTGCCCGCATCCCCCAGCGCACGCGCGAGTCTCTCCCCGGTGACAGCAGGGCACCCGGCGCCGGGTCGGCCGACCGCGTCGTCCTCACATCTTCGGCTTCGCGCCATTCGCTTGGCAGCGCTGAGAAGTAAGTCTTCGCCCCATCCGCTAAACCTCTCCGGATATCCATTCCCTTCCATGCCTTTCCCCTACCCACAAAGAGCTCCCGCGCTCCGGCGCCGGGCTAGCCCTGGGCGGTCACACGACTATCCTCGGTCCGAGATCTCTGTTCTCACCTCCGGAACAGCATGCAGCCTAGCAGCATGTCCTATTCCCGTCCACTTGCCCCATCGCCCTTCTTCTACTCTCAGGTGTCATTTCCCCATCTTCCTCGGTCTTGAGGTCTCCGCTTTTCTTTACAGCTATGGCTCGCCCGGATTTTACCTCTCTTGTCACTCTCGCTTCACCTCGCCTCAAGCTACTCTCCCCCTCTCCCCTCTCCCCCCTCCCTCCAAGCTTCGCCCCGGGCATAGCACATGCTACTTAACCCCACTTGAGACATGCACCGGCAAGCTTCTTCGGCTGTGTTTTCCAGCTTCCCTCCACCGTCACTATCCTGTTTCCATGCGCGCCTTCGTTCTGATTCCATACTGCCCCCTGTTGCGCCGTTGACTAACCATAGTGCCGCTGTGCTTGACAGACTCACTCCGGAGCTTATGGCCGAGTGCGAGCGGGTGATCTCCAAGACCCTGCCTGCCTGCGTCGCTTTCCACAAGCCGTCCTTCCTGCAGCAGCTGAAGAACGCCGCCCTCGACCCGTCGATGGTACACGCCCTGCTGACTACTGCTTCCCGGTAAGAACAACCTGCCTCTTATTCGCGGCCCCCTGTGACCGCTTGGTGCCGTCCTGGTATGGTCTCCGTGACCGAAACAACAGCTTCTAACTCCGTATCAGGTATTCTCCCAGTTTGATCCGCCGGTATGGCGGCCACGGCGGCGGCACCGCAGCCGCTGAGCACTTCGCCCAGAAGGCGAGCAACTTCGTGATGCAGTCGCTCGACCACCCGAGCCTCGGCGACATCCAGGCCCTCTGCCTTCTCGTTATCCACGAATGGGGCTGCCGTAACGCCGTCCGTGCCTACATCTACCTCGGCCAGGCCGCCCGCATGGCCCAAATGTACCGCATTGTGCAGATCCACCAACCCTCCGACCCCGACAACTTCCTCAAGGAGGAGTCCTTCCGCCGCACCCTTTGGCTCATTTACATCCTCGACTGTTTCCTCACGAGCAGCCCCGGCCGCCACCCCGCTCTCTCGTCCCTGGATATTGTGGACGTTGCCCTGCCTTGTCAAGATATGAACTTCAACTTCGGTAGCCCCGTCTTTGTCCGGACACTGAGCGGCGTCGCTCCCGGTGTCGCCCCCGACCCGGATGCTCCGCTGGCCGATGTCGGCGAATTCGCGTACATTGTGCTTGCGACCAAGGCCTGGCGCAGCGTTGTTGAAATGATGACCACAACGTCCATTGACACATTCTCCGAGGCTCGCTGCCTGGACCTGGAGGCCGAGATCGACGCCATCCGCCAATCGCTCCCCGTCCACTTTGCCGACAAGCCCGGCCAGATCAACCTGCATGTTACCATGGGAAGTGGTTTCACATACGCGATGATTCACTGCCTGCTGCAGTGTGCCACCATCTTTGTCAACCGCCGTCAAATTCTGCAGCTCGTCACCGCCGAGGACTTCAACGCGGATGAGTGGCGCAACAGCGCCGACACCCAGCTCGTGGACAAAATCTTCGCTGCCTCCCACGGCATCATCTCCATGCTTGTCTCGCTTGAGAATGGCGCGGATAAGGATGCGATTCTCTGCTTCCCCATCGTGATGCTGTTCTCCGCCTTCACCGCTGGCTCGACTGTTGCCTATTTGTATCTCAAGGGCCTCGCTCCGGCCAACGTGACCGAAACGGCCTCGCACATTGTACGGGACAGCTTGCGCCTCATGAACGACGGCGCCGAGTCCTGGCCTCTGGTCATGCCCTGGAACCGCCACTTGACCGTCATGGCCAAGGTCCTACGTGACATGAACGCGCGCGAAGATGCGCCCGAGTCGCCGGAGCATGCCAAGGCCCAGAATGGCTCGCCATACCTCAAGGACGACGCATCGTCCCAGCCGGATACGAACCCCGACGCCATGGACTACGAGCAGTCCGGCCACAACGCGTCGAACGATGCCGAGCGCAACAACTCCGTCGACCGCGGCAGCGAACCACCCGCACCCAGACGCCCTGGTGGCATTGCCACAATCAACGGCGGCTCTGCAGGCGCTTCCACCCCGGCTCCTGACAGCCCCCCTCCTCTGCCTGTCAGCAAGCAGGAGTCGCCTGAGCCGCGCTCCAACTCGAACCCGCCCGGTCCGACCGTCGATATCACCGCTAAGGAACTGTGCAGCGCCTTCGAGAGACAGCTCCTGGAGCTGGACGACCTTGCTGCTTTCATGGGCGGCGGTGTCTAAAACGGCACTCTCGAGCAGCAACCTCTACTTTTCAGAAGATTATAACCATACCCATGTTGTTCTTTGTTTTCTCGTTCTTTTTTTGCCACGAAACTCTACTCTCTAATTTCTACGAGGTGTTTTATTTTTTATTTTTTCAACCTGTTTTTCAACGACTTTCCAGTTTGACTTTTTTCAAGCGGCTTCTTATCCGTTTGATACCGTATCTCTATGCGGCAGTCATTTTTCTTCTTACTTTTTTTTATTTTAGCCGTGTACCGGGAATTGGCATCGAGTGGAAGGAAACTGTCACGTTTAAGCAGTTGTGTGTGTACCTTTGTTATTTCTCTCGTTTGATTTCTATTTTCTGTTCTTTTACTGCTTTTCTTAATCGTGTATGGAATATGCCAAATGGGTTGCTCATGGCTGGGCTCAATGGAAATTTGTTTGATTTTTTTACTTTGAGAGGGGTTCAGCAAGGCAAAGGATGTGTAGGGAACCCTAAGGATGGAGGGACACAGAAAACTTCAAATTTGTGGCGTTTTTATTTTACTTTCTGTTTTTTTCTTTGTTGAATTCGGAAGCTTTTCAACTTTTTGAGAACGAAACGTTTACTCTGCGATCGATTTGTGTTTCCATGTTGTTTTCCTGGTTTGTCGATTTACGTTGCTCGAACTAACTCTGTCAATTTGTTTCACTCTCCAATCTCTCTCCTAATCCTTTTCGATGACGCGTCTGATTTCCACGTCGTTTTCCGTTTCTTCCACATGCATCTCGTTGCCTTTTTCTATGACTATTATGATGCGAAGATGGCGAAGAGACTAGTTTAAGGAGCGTCTAAATTGTCGCCGTGGCACGAAGGAAACGATATGATACGGCTCTCAGGTTTGTCTTCCCAATCCCTTTTCGCATGTCTTGCTCAGTATTATTTTCCATTATTGTTCTTTTACTTGTAACATAAACTTGTACAAATCCTGATAATTACCCTTAATTCTACGAATATCATTATCACGAGGCATAATAAATGGACTTTTTTTTTTTAAATTATAAAACACGAAAAACAAATTTCCGTCATAAAACTTTATACAACCAAAAAGCAACTAAATAGCCTCATTATGTACAAAAATATTTCTATCCCAAGTTACCATTACGAACTTAAAGACGGCCCCGAGCAAGGCCTGGATTCAGGATCAACATATCCTGCATGTGCTTCCGCCAGACAGCAACATGCTCGTCATGGGTCATGTCTGCTGCTTTCCGGCTGGTGGTGGTGGCCGCCCCACCCGACACACCATACCGGTACGGCTTCTCGTTGGCAAAGCACTGCGTCTCGGCGTCCTCAGGGATGACGCCGTTGAGAATGTACGACTGTAGAATGCGTTCCGTGCAGTCCGACGGGTCCGGGTACGACGCGTGCCCGTAGCCGTGATGCACTAGCAGGCGCGCATTGCTGTGGCCCATTTCCGATAGCAACAGGCGGCCGTTGGCCAGCGGTGTGGCCGGGTCGTAGGTCTCGGCGACGAGCAGGACCGGGTTGGCGAGCGAAGCGTTGAGCGGGCCCCGGAACACGCCGGCCGGCTGCGGCCAGTGCTTGGCGTAGTGGCGGCACGGCAGCACGTTGTAGAAGCGCGAATTGCCCGCGATCCACGATTTGTCCGTCATGTTGGCCCAGAGCTCGTCCCACCACAGTAAGCCGGACGCGGGCTGTGGTGCATCGTACGAGTCGGCGCAGATGACGAGCGGCATCAGCTCTTCGGTGTCCGGGGGGCTCCGCGGTGGGATGACAGGCAGGACGGGGCAGGCGGTGCCGGGCGGCGGGATGTAGCCTTCGCCTTCACCGCCACCGGTGGTGGGCGGCATGGCTACGGGCTTGTTCGGGTCGTACTGCCAAACAAAGCCATCAATCATGTTAGAGACGAGCGTCGCGTTGCCCTGCTCGAGTTCATAGAGCATGGTGGCTGTGCTCGGCCAAGTGTGGGGGTTGTAGAGTGTCGCGTACATTGAGGCGACGAGGGCCGAGTACGTGACCAGAGACGGGCCCGACGCGGCGGTGTAGGCAACGATCGGGCGAGCGGCGACAGACGCGAAGAGTGCCTTCATCCGGGCTTCGAGACCCGGGAGCGTAGGCAGGTCGGTACTGCCGGGAAGAGGCCGCGCCAGAGGGCAGAACTCCGGGCCGGCATCGATACACTCGCCGAGGAATCCGTCATGATAGGCGTTTGTCACGTTGTCGAGCGAGCCCCAGCCAAAGCCAGCTTGAGACCACTCGACTGGCCCATACTGTGTACCGTCGAGAATAAGGCGTCCTGCGTGCTCGGGGAACATGTTGGCGTAGGTCTGGCCGATACCCGTACCGTAGCTCATGAGGTAGCCTGTCAGCTCCGGTTCGTCAAGGGCGCTCCGGATGGCATCGATGTCGCGTGCCACGAGACCGGTTCCAACGAAACGGCCCAGATCACCGAGCACGTTCTGGCAGCCGGCAAACATGGACTCAAAGTACGCATCAGCAACGGCCAGCTGATTTCCCCGGTCTGCTGCCGCCACCTCGCGGTACCGGTGCGCGAGCTGCCACCACCGATCACGGTCTGCGTTATAGGGGAAACATGAGGCTGACGGCAGGGTTGAGTTGACACCACGCGGATCCCAGCCCAGTACGTCAAAGGCACCTGCACTCAAGCGCTCAGAGATGGCCTCGGCACCGTGCCATGCGTAGGCGGTACCGCTGCCGCCCGGTCCTCCGGGCTCAATAAAGATGGTCCGCTCACTCTTGGGAGACGTGCCTGCGCTGCCGGGGCCGGCCACCTGGTATTTGGTGATAGAGAGGCGGGTGATGCGCGTATCGGAGGTGTTCGTCCAGTCCCGTGGAACGTCGAGGTAGCCGCAGAGGTAGACGCCGTGGCCGGCGTACTCGTCGTCATCATCGTCGGTAGTCCGCGTCTTCTTGGCGCCCCAACTCCATTTCGACGGATCCGGTTCGTAAAGACGGGCCCAGCTGGCCACCGGGTCTTCGTCTTCGATTTTCGGTGGCAGTGTTGAGCTCGTGCACGGGATAAACTGGAGCGGGTCGTCCTGGCGAGGGAAGGTGCCGTATGCGTGATGGATAAGTGGCGGGACTGTCGCGATATGGTGTTTGCAGCCGGGCACTAGCTTGAGGATGTGGCTGCTCGCACCATGTGTGGCAGCAAAGCAGACGAGGCCGACAGTGGCAGCCACACCAGCAGCAACGCGGCGGCGACGCTGGCGTTTGGTATTGAGTGCAGGTTGGTGATGCGGCAGTGTTGTCGTTGCGGCGGCGTATGCCGCAACCTTGGACGACATGGCTGGTGTGGTGCCTTCAATCTGTTGCGCCTTAATTCTGTTGCGTCTGTCGCTTTTCTAGAAAAGGTGTTGGAGATATCTAACCTAGTGAAAGGCGGAAGAAGGGATAAGAGACAATAGATAAAAGGGAATAACCAAAAATCAAGTAGATAAAATGACAAATTAAAATGAAAAACACAACCAAAAAGAAAAGAAGAGAAAGAAAAGGAAGAGAGGAGAGAGAAGAAGAGAAGAAGAAGAGAGAAAAATGGAACACAAAATAATACAAGAGTCACGAGCAGAGACAAGAAGGGCGCGATAAAGGAAGGGGAGCAGGAACGAGATACGACCGCGATAGGCTCATGATATTAAGGCGATAAGCCAACGGCACCGTGACCCGGCTCGAGACCCATTTATTCGCGGAGCTTGTGAACACAAAAGCTGGGGGATGCCAGCATGGCGGTGCGGGTTTCAGCGGCACAACTGCCTTGGGACTTTGGGGTGCGTCGTGGATGCTGCATCCTGCGAGAAACGTTGGGAACGACGTTGCTTGGGACAGTCGTGCCGGGCCATTGCTGGGTCGTCGCAGCGAATAAGCTCCACGCCGTCCCTAGATTAGCAGTTGCGATCCCGGTTTCCAGGGCCGAAAGATAGGCTATGGGGCGGCCTTAGCGCTTATTTGACAGCCTTCCCCGCTCTGATAGCATCGGTGCAAGTGTTCAACCTCCGCTGCAGGCCGCGAGGATTGCAAAGGAAGATGTCGAGAGACAAGCGTAGAAAATGCTCAGAAAATCTCGGGATAAGCTAGGCCCGGCCGCATGCCAAAAAAAAAGCAAGAATGACAGCCGTGACAGGCATGGCTCGCAGTTAAATCGGACGAAGAGTGCTCTCCACCGCTCCCGATGACCTGCCAAACAGAGACTAATTCGCATATAATTAGCACGTTCGGCTCCCTTGTCCCTTCTTGCCCCTTCTTGTCCCCTCTCGCCCTCTCTCGATTCCCTCTCCTGGTCGTCCACTCATGTGGTTATATCGGAGGCGGAGCTTTGCTCTCCGGCTATCTCTTGCGCCGATGTGCCGCCCGAGTTCTTGACAAGCGCCTCAAGGAGCTGTTTCAACTCGGTGACCTCCGCGCGCAGCTGCCGCACCTCCACAACCGCTAGCTCGTCCTCGACATTTGGCTTGACTTTTTCGACCGTCTTCTTCCACCCGTCTGCCTCAAAGTCGACACCGCCGCCATTCACATCGAGCTGCTCCCACTCTTCCACCGTGTCGTCGTCCTCGTCACCGCGGCGGCGGTTGCCAAGAATCTCGTACGCCGTCCGGGTCTCGAAGTAGGCGGCGATCAGCAGCAGCGGTGAGTACAGAATGGCCATGACAATGTCGTTGATGCGCTCGTACGTGCGCTTGCTCATCCACCACTCTAGCGGGATGGCCAAAAAGAAGATCTCGATAAGGTTGAATGGCGGGATGAACACATTCTCGTCTGGCGCGCGAACGAACTGCATCGTCTTGTGGGCGAATAGGGCAAGGTACTCGTCGTCGGCATTGTCATAGATGTCCTCGTACGCCGAGTTGTACAGTGCGATCAGAATGTTCAGCAAGACGACCATGACGATGAACGTGAAGCAGTAGTACAGGATGATGCCAAAGGGGTGACCAAACTGCTCAAAGCCCTCAAAGTCGGGGCTCTGCATCACGGCGTTGGCCATGGCCTGCACGATGAACGTCACGTCGCTGAGCACGAGATCTTCCGCAATGTCCAGGCCGATGAAGGCTTGCAAGAAGCCGATGAGGATGACAACCAACAGGGCGAAAAAAATGACCGACTCTTTCATCATCACCTTGAGCACGACCAGCATGGCGCCGAAGAACCGGTAGCTGTCTAGGTACAGTAGCAAGCGGACCCAGAACATGGGCGCGCTGACGGCCAAGAAGTTGTAGCTCAGCTCGTTGAAGCGCTCGCGTGGTCCCTTGACGAGTGGATCGTCCGATGCTTCTTTAGAGAAGGCAATAAACCGCATAACGAGACTGACAAAGAGGAGTGAGTAGAGAAAGCCGTTGAAGGCATCCCAAAAGCCGAGGATGTAGTAGCCGGCCTTCCAGACCTTGGCGATCTCGTCAAACAGGAACCCGCACGTGAAGAGGTACAGAACAATCTCGACGCCGTCCAAGTCACCACTGCGGTTGATCGTGTTGATCGCAATGGTGAAGAGCACCAGGTAGAGGATGGAAAAGAGCACCTGAGCCGCATTCTGGTACATGGGGGCGCGCATGCGGTCCGGGTCGAGGTGTGAAATGAACGAGGTGTTGTCCCGGTCCATGTAGTCGACAAAGCTCGCTGGGTCGTTCTCGTCTTGCACGAGCCAGCCGCGCCAGAGGTAGCTAATACACTTTTGGTAGCCAGATGAGCCGATGACACGCAGGGCGTGCAGATCGACGGCCTTTTCGATGACGTTCGATGGCAAGGTCGGTTCATTGTCGACCAGGATGGAGTAGCGTTTGAGGAGAACCGCATGCATTAGGTACTCTGTATTTTCTTCGCTTTCGATGCTGTTGGTGTGGTTAGAGAAGGTGTGTCTCAGATCATAGGATTCCGTGTAGGAGTCAAGACGTACATGAGCTTCGCTATCACCTCGCACGCGGTCGAGCGTACGTTGTGCATGCCCGCATCCCACAGCTCGACATGGCCTTGGTGCCAGAACCAGCGTTTGCAAATAAGCAAACAGTAAACCTAGCTTGTTAGTCATCGAGCTTTGCATTGCAGATGGCGAACGGAAAGCAGTCGTATGTCAATCCCCACCCCCATCCCTTCACCGAGAGTACACCTACCACGCAGTCCTTGTTGTCTTCACCGCCTGCCTCTTTGGCCGCTTGGACGACATTTTTGGTGATGACCTTGCTATGGGAGCACGTAATGACGTTTTCCTCCATCTCGCATGGGATGCATTCTTCGATCAAATAGCGCAAGCGGATGGCAATCTTCGTCACCTCCTCGGAAGGGATGGCCGACTCTATTGTGTCTTCAACGTAGGCGGGGAGCACTGAAGGTGGAAGAGGGAGGTCAGCATGGTTGCTTCTAGACAATGGAGTAGAGTACAGCGTCCATTGTTCACGTACGTCTTCGTCGCGTCTCTTCCCACCACCTCTCGTGGTGTGCGTGTGTCGGATGGCGGTCCCATCCTAGCAGCCGGCGCCAGCCGCCCGAGGAACGGCGACTCATTGTCGGAAAGAGAGGGGGCTCTGTCGCAGCACGATTTGACTCTCGTCGTGGCCGTTGTCCGCAACTGAGCGATTGCTGGAGGATCTCTCGATGTGATGATGTACTGTGAAGAAGTCGGAGGCGGGGGAAACAGAAGCTCAAAGAAAAATGAAGTGGGCGGGTTCCCTCCTTTTCCAGCTGCTTGTTCTCCTCTCCCTTTATCTCCCTTACGATTGTGGTCGATGCTAGTGCGAAGCACTGTCGCGAGTGGACAATCAAGCTGAAAACCGGGAAAGGGCGCGCCAAAAAGGTACCAAAATGGCCGGACAAAGCAAGATGTTCGCCGAAATCATGTGGTCAAGTGGGTCTTAGCGTTGGAGCGAGTGCTAATTCGGGATGACATCGATTGGCAATCGATCATCGGCCAGCCCACAGGCCATAAAAGAGGCCGCTGGTTTTGCTGTACTGTATTAAAGGCAAAATGCCGTACCACAGAGCCGTGGCAAGGATCGAATGAGGAAAGGTTTGACCGCATTAGATGTGACGAGGCGTCTGGGGTAGAGATGACTTAATCAAGCCAAAACCGAAGTTAGAAAGTCAGCGTAGAACAAAGACCCGAAAGGTAATATCTATTCTCTTCCAATACTCCGCACTAACCGGGTCATTGGTGTGAGGCTGGTTGGGCGAGTTGTAAGATACTCTTGCAAGAGTATCCTGCGGTAACTGAGGTGTACTGTTTACTTTTCGAGGCAGATGGGTACGCTTGAAAGGCACATGCGTCAATTGCTTATGACCATATTGGCTTCCATAGCCAATTATAGAGTCTCATTCTGACTTGCGGTGGTGAGCCGTCTTTCGAGAGCGTGGCAATCCCCACAAAGAACGGACTTGCGGAGTTGAGTATGTGCCAGCGGAGCCTCATTGAGTGCCCAATTTCTCTTCCAGGCCAAGTTGCTCGATCTTGCCAACCTAGAAGATTGTTTAAAGGTCCACAATTGTCTGCACTCACGCGTCCAGCGGGACAGAAGCACCAACCTTGGTGATGGTAAGTAAAGAGGGCGTGCCGGAATGTGGCTCGTTCATGTAGTGGTCGCCCTCTCAAAACGAGGGTTGCAGCGTGGCACGCACCATTTGACGTGGCAGCCACAGACAATGCCAAAGCCGCTTGTGCGACATTTCCTGGCTTGTGGATGGAGTGCCTTTGCTTGGTGCATCCACGAGAATCCAGTGCCCATTCTCCAGCTGACAGACCGTCAGGCTGCCAACGGCCCACGGCACGGCATAAGTGGCAAATCAGACGCCACGTGCGGGCCGCCTTGAAAGTGTTTTGTTTTCTCTCTTCACGGTTTCTGGGGCACCTGGTCTGGGTGGTCTTTCGCCGAATCGCAGTCGTTCAGCCTCCACTGTTGCCTGCCTGGTGGGAGCCGCATTCGGGACGGCGCTCTTTTTGCCTGTGCTGACGCTGTTTAGCGGACGTACTGTACCCCTGCGAGGTTTGGCAAGGCTGAGAGAGACTGGATTGAGACGCACAAAGTTGAGTTTGTTTGCAAAGCCCGGCTACGCTCAAAAGTCGTGATGCCCGTAGCAGATGATAGTTTGGCATTTGAAGTGCAAGATGGAGGCTCGGATGATTCAAAAAGGGGAACCCCAAGCTACTGGATGCTTATCGTCGACGTGATGCAAGACCAAAACAGTGGAAAGAACTACCAGCAGGTGATGCTCGCTCTTTCCCTCTTACACCACGACCTGTAAAAGCACACTGGGGCAGTTCATCAGTGGGGAAGGACGTTGGGTGGGAAGGCAGAATGGGTGGCCCAAGCTCCTCCCTGCCTGGACTGGCCGCGTTGGAGACGGCGTGCATTCACGCCCGTGATTTTCGACGCCCCCAGAGAGTTGACGTTCGTTGACAATGGGAGAGGAAGGCGCGACCCTGGAGCTGCGAACTGCGAACCAGGCGTAAACTTTAGGCAGCAGGCAGGAACGATGGATTCTCTAGAAAGGCAACCCGTCGTTCTGCATGAAGATAGGGCGGCATTGGGGCTTTGTTGGCAATGGACAACCACGACGCTGTGCACTTCACTCAGACCCTGATATGACCATCTGTAAACCACCTCTCACATTTGCACCCTCCTCCTCTTCTCTCACTTGTTAGACAGCGAAGGGGTATATTAGAGCTGACCATCGTCCTCCTTTTTCGCTCTTGCCTCGATTTTTCTGTCGTTTCCTTTCTTGCCAACCCCCCCGCTCCTTCCGTTTGCGTGGCACAGCCTCACACCCTTTCGGCAGCTGCAGCAACGGCTCTCTCTTTCCTTCTCCTTGTGCTTCCCCATCGCATCACGACAAAAAAACCATTTGAACCTTACCAAGATTTGCGAGCCACTCCTTTTTGACCTTCAGCAGTCCATTTTCTCTGCATATCTTCTCTTGCGTGGCTCTTGGCTTAGCCGTCGCCTTTTATGTAAGTATTGGCACAGCTCATACTTCAACGCACAGCATTGTTTGATTTCCTTCACTTTCTTCACTCCGCTTTGGTCAGCTCGTTCTTCTCTCTCTTCATTCTCGCCTTCCACCATGGACTCCAATTGTCTTTTCATTCTTTTCTTGGCCCCCATCCTCGGAGTCTGAGCCAACTGCCTCTCACCGACTTCTCAGGCTGTGTCTTGTCTGTCACCCAAATCAACCTGCATATTGGAGACGACTGTCAAGTGGCTGCAACGCACGCCACAACCAATCTTAGTGGCCCCAAAGATACCCTCCCACGCTCTCGTCGCTTCGTTCCTCGCTTTTGTCTCTCGCCATTTCCTCCAATATGTCTGTTCCTCTTTCGAAAGCCGACATTCGCTCAGTTGCTTTCCCCAATCTCCTCTCCACACACGTTTCTCCTCCCATCTTTTCGCCGGCGCTCGTTCTTGACCGCCCAGCGTGTCCTGTTCCTAGCCCTGTTCTTCGTCTCTCCATAACCCTCAAGTCACACGAGGCGGTGGTATCTTACACGTAACCAGCCTTAACAGGGACGGCAGGCTCGCCTTGCAGCGAACGGCAGGAGAGTCTGTGTATCGTGCTTGGCTGTTAGCTGCATGGGCTCCGCTCGAACAGCTGGCTAGCTCCGAAGCTGCACTTTGTTAACGGCGTCTGGCGCTGTTTTGTTCCTCTGCCCGCCTTGTCTACCTATCACTTGCTCACCCACTCTCGTTCGTTCGTCCGTGTCGCTTTTGATCGTTCCTGCCCTTCCTATTTGTGTCTTTTGACTGTTTTGTGCTGTGCCTCGTTAGATTCTCCGCGCAAATGCTTCCCCATCACACCCCTGCATGCTGCCTCTCGTGCGCCCCGTTGCGCCTCGTGCATAATACGGCGCACCCTGCAGATTTACAGGACGAGAGAACCAGCAATCAATGAAAAGAGAACTGTCTGCTGACTTCTGCTCCCTTTTTCAAGTATCACCTGCTCTGTCTTTGCGACGTTCAATATCCTTTTCTTTCTGATCGCCCGCCGGTCCTTTCCGCGTTCCCAACGATACCACCAACACGACGTTTTGGCCCAGCTTGACGATTCGATCTTTCTTTCAGCTATCCTATCTTGTGTCTTTTTTTCTCTTCTGCTAGCCAAATCGGCTCTTTATATCTTTAACAGCATCTTTCCCCACAGGTTTGCAGAGGTTAAGCATCAGAAGTGGCCGACCCTGCTCCCACCTACGGCCCATCTTCATTCTACCCTCAAAATATGGAGACCCAAAACTCGACTGGTCTCGTTATTCGAGAGGCCGATGCCTCCAAGTCCAAAACAGAGGACACCGCAAAGACCATCGTCGATCCAGCACCCGCATCGGTTACGCCTGAGGCTGATTCCAAAAAGACAGCAAAGCGCACGAATGGCGAGGGCAACACTGGCGTTAAAGAGAAGGCGGCCAAGGCGAAGTCCTCCAAGACTAAGAAGCCAAAGAAAACCGTTGTGATTGAGGTCGACGGCTCGTCAGGCTCAGACAGCGACTCGGACTCATCGTCACTGGCATCGGATCTTTCTTCCAACGAAGACTCGTCTGACGAAGAGTCGTCGAGCACGGAAGAAGACTCGAGAAAAAAGACGAGGTACAAGAAGCGCCGGGACGCCGCAAAGGCAAAAAAGCGAATTCGGTCAAAAAAGTCGAAGAAGCCTATCAAGGTTCAGGAACTTTCCGACTCCGGTTCTGACTCAGACTCATCGTCTGTGTATTCATCCTCGTCATCGCCAAGTAGGTCTGGAAGCTCTTCGGGCTCAGACAGCGAGAGCGATGATGGCCGCAGCCCGAGAAAGGGTAGGCGCATTCCACAGCACCAGCAGGATCTGGCAAGACTCATGCTCCTCCAGCAGCAACAACAGATACCTCCGCCCATGCCGGCCTTCAATCCTTACCAACAATATCACCCGCCCCCCTACTATGGCGCTCCTATGGGAATGTCCATGGGCAACATGGGGTTCGGCGGCGGCATGGCCCAACCCATGGCGACAATTCCGGCTTACACCCCTCCACCGCAACCCTCCCACAACCCTCCTCGCGGCATGGCTGGAAGACGTCCACCCCCCCCGATGCCACGTGGCGGACGTGGCCTTGGTCGTGGTATGCTGGGGAGCCCGAACAACATCATTGTCGACGAACATGGCAAATTAGGCGGCCACCGTCGCCGGAAGAGCTCCAAGCGCAAGAAGTCTTCGAAGTCTATGAACTTCAAGCGTGTTGACCAAGTTTGGGACAATACCATCCACAACTACAAGCTTCAGGAGACAGCCGAAGGATCGACCGACTCCGAGTATGACGGCTATGTCTTCCACGTCCGTCGAACCTTTGACTGGGAGGGCAAGTACAAACAAACGATTGTCGACATCAAGAGCAAGCTGCTTCGCGAGGCCCTCCAGGAGGTCATGGGTGACATCAAAGGCGTCAGTCTTGTCGAAGAAACCCCGAAGCTGGACCCAAACTTGCTGTTTCTTTATCTGGACGACATCCGCAAGCACATCAAGGCCTTGAAGAACGTGGAACCGAAGGGCGACAAAAAGACTCGCAAGAAGGAGGCTAAACGCAACGAGAAGAAGCGGCAGCAGCTCAAGGTCCTAGCCAAGTACCTCGACAAAGACTACGAAGCCGTGAAGAACAGGTAAGGGAGAAGCCCGTGTCGCTTATGCGTCATGTTCAAACAGATTGTGCTTTTTTTTGCTGAATTTGTACACTAAAAACCTATCAGTCTCAACCCTCTACTCGAAAACGGCCTCATCACCTTTGACCTGCTCTGGGCTCTTTGGAAGCCGAACACTCTTGCTTTCACAACGACGTACGGTTCTCCTGACCAGCCGCGCGTCTTCAATGCCGAGACGGCAGAGAAACATTTCAGTCTTATGAAGGGTGACTTCTACTACATTGAAGGAAAGGTTTGTACTATTCCGTGAACTTCCCGAATTACACCTCCAACTCGAAAGGCAGTAGGCTAACAATGGCGACTTCACTAGTATTTCGAGTACGATGGCAAGCGATTCGGATTCGGCAGCGTGGCCGACGAGATTAGCGATTTCAGGGGTGCACGCAAGATCACGAGCCTGCCTCTCTACCCGCTCAAATACCACAAGAACGAAGAGCAGCTCCGAAAGGACCTCATCGACCGCGGCAAGAAGTTTGTGGCACTGAGCGGCGTCCAATACAAGAGCTACGACGGCATGGCCTACTACAAGAAGAAGAAAGCGGCTGTCAAGGTCAACATCAGTGGTCGCATCATGATTGATTCCAGCATACATCGCCGCATCAACCCGAACTACCCCATCTCCATCGTCCGTCCCAAAGACCACGACTCGATTTCTGAAGACGAGGCCTCGGACAACGAATGGGGTAACGGGCGGGGTGGATGTGAGGTTTCCGACTCGGATGGTGGAAACGGGGCCGGGGCCAACCGCCTTCTGGAGGCAAAGAAGGTAAGACGCAGACGCGTTACCAGAGCCATTAAGGACAGAAATGGCCATGTTCATTACATCACCTTGATCAAAGCTAACGATGGTCACGACGATCAGAACCCAGAAACACTCGGCAAAGTACCGGAAAAGGACGGAAGCTCCAAGGACGACGATTCCACGGGATACAAGTCAGACGAGGGAGACGAGGAGGCTGAGAAGACGCCGCCCGAATTTAGCGATGAAGAATACCTGATTGCCTCGCCGGTCGTTCTCGGATTTGCCTTTGCGGAGAAAATGTGGCTGGAGTTCACTGTATCGAGCGTGAAAGAGATTCAGTGGAACGAGACCGCCTACGAATCTCTGGTGCTGGAGCCCAAGACGAAAGACATTGTCAAGGTATTCCTTTTTTATTTTTATTTTTTTTTTCCCCTCAACCCTCGCCCTTTGTCTTCATTCAGCAGCTTATGATTAACGATTTTGTGTAGGCTCTCGTCGAATCACACAAGTACCACGCAGCGGAGAGCATCGATGATGTTATCCAGGGCAAGGGCAAGGGTCTTGTCGGTAAGATCGAAATTATATTCCCTCGTCGAATTTTTTTTTTTGGTATTGCACAGCTGACTCATTTTCTTTCTTCCAGCTGTCCTCCACGGACCTCCTGGTACTGGCAAGACGCTTACTGCGGAGGGTATCTCGGAGCTGCTCAAGTGTCCGCTCTACATGGTCTCCGCAGGCGAGCTTGGCACGGACTCTCGATTCTTGGAGTCAGAGCTGCAGAAGATACTTGATATTTGCCATGCTTGGGGTGCTATCCTACTTCTGGATGAGGCAGATGTGTTCCTCGAGAAACGCAATATGCACGACCTTCACAGAAACGCGCTTGTCAGCATCTTCCTCCGACAGCTGGAGTACTTCCAGGGCATTCTGTTCCTCACGACGAACCGTGTCGAGGTATGTCCCTTATCTCTAACCATCGTTTTCTTTCCTCCTTTATCGATTGCTGTAACTAACACCCCATAGACGTTTGATGATGCTTTTCAATCGAGAATCCACATTGCCCTGCGCTACGACAGCCTCGACCAGCGCGCAAAGAAGGCCATCTTCAAGATCTTCATCGAGCGCGTGCGCATTCTCGAGAAGATTGACCTGATGCCCTTCTCCGAGGAGGACTACAACACTCTCGCTAGGCACGAGCTCAACGGTCGCCAGATCAAGAACACCGTCCGCACGGCCCAGGCTTTGGCTGTCAACAAGCGGGAGCCTCTGTCGATGAATCACATCCGCCAGGTCCTTGAGGTGCAGATGTCGTTTGACCGTGATCTCAAGGGCGGCCCCGGTTTCCAGGACGCCATGCGCAGCTACTTTTAAACGTATCTCCGTGTCTATTGGGTGATCCGCCAAGTGGCCATCTGATATAATATCTTCTCCCCATTTCCTTCTTCTCCGGCTTGGTTCTGTTACGTCCTTTTTGCTTCTCTCGGTTTGACCATTTCCACGATCCCATTTCCTTTGTTGCACTTTCCGTGGAAGTTATGATTTATTTCCATTTGACAAATTGACATCTCGCGCGTTGCTTCTTAATTTTCTTTTCATTCTTTCTTTCCATTGGACAGAGCAAGGCTTTGATCACCACGCGATGTTTGAGGTGCAACCGTCAGTTTCTTTTATACTTACTTTCAATTCTACACGCCATTAAGTAAATCTGAATTGATGATCGATGCAACAAAACTTGCCCTAACAGCGTACATTTTGCGCCTACAGCGTGACCTACCACGGAACGTTTCCCTCAATTACGTTCTTTCCAATGCTACGATGATGCTCCTACTATCAAATCTTGTGTAAAATGCGCCTGGTCGCAGCTTCCTTTCAGTAGTGTTTATGCCTCCATTGCCCCGCCACTCTGTTGCAATCCTCCCTTATTGCGACAAGCCCGATATGGGAAGAGAGTAAACAATGCTGCCCTTACTATCACTGCGAAGAGCATCACAGTTTGCTTCTCTCTTTCTTTTTCGTCTACCCTGTCCTACTGTTTATGCCGGCTTTTTTCAGCACAGTGATTCGATTTCAATACGTCTCAATTACCCCAACCCTATATTCTCCTCTTTTGGCTCGATCGTGCCACATTCGCCACGATCGTCACAATGGCGGAAGACATGGAGGAGTACCACACGACGTATTACACGTCCCCCAACTGCAGCACCACGTCGCTGCCGCCGTTGGAGGTGCCGCCCATCGGCCTGATCCACGACAGCCCTCTCCTGTACACGACTGTCCTCGACTCCATGAAACAGGCCGTGCCCATTGACATCAAGGCATCCATCGTGCGCACAAAGAAAAGCGGCCTCTTTTTCGTCGGCGATGAGCCCATGCCGCCCGGCGAAATGCTGTTTCTGACGCACCCCTTGGTCATGGTCCGCAGTCCCGACGACGGCCAGACGACGGCCCCCAAACCGCACGAGGGCCCGCTGCGCGACACAGACGTGTGTGATTACTGCTTCAAGGGCCCACAAACGTTTGCGGAAAAGGTGGCCAGCGAGAGCAACAGCGGGAGTCCGGTCCTCCCACCGGCCCGGCGCTGCACAGGTTGCAACTTGCTGTCGTTCTGCAACAAGGTATGTGGTGATGCGAATCCAATGCTGAGGAACCTGTCGACTAATCATCCAACTCCTTCTTCTAGACCTGCCATCAGAAGGCATGGAAGCATTTCCACCGATTCGAGTGCGGTCTACTCAAGACACTGCAGCGCAGAGACCCGGTGTTTCTCCTGCACCTTCGCTTGCTGCTCATGGACAAGGCCGACACGGTTCCCGACAATGTGATGAAAGTCGTCCGCGATCTGAACATTCCCTTCAAGCTCCCGCTGCAGGCTCCGCTTTCGCACAACGTCAAGAACTGCGCACTTAATGCGTACCACCTCCTCTCGCTGGAGAACCGTGACTTCAAGTTCATCCGCGATGTTCTTTGCCGAGTAAGTGGTGGTAGAGATATATTGTCGATGTATCGCGTTGCTTATCTTGTATTAACGTTTTCAGATCCTCAGCAACCAAGTTGTTGTCTCGACGGCGGATGAGACAGCAATTGTGCATTGTTTCGACATTTCGCTGGCGATGCTCAACCACTCGTGCGATCCCAACGCCTTCATCTTCGTTGAAGGTCGCCAAACACGTGTCCGATCGCTCCGCACCATTCTTCCAGGCGAAGAGATCACCGTCGCCTTGGTCGACACCCGCCTTGACGTCGAGAGTCGGCGTGAGGCTCTGCGTCTGCAGACACTCTGCGATGACTATGTTTGCAATTGTATACTCGCCCCCATTCCCCCTCTGTTGTTTTTTATTTATTTATTGCTCACCAGCTAACGCGTGTCCTTCCTAGGCGACGTGTGCAAAAGAGATGTCCATACGATGAACCTTCTTGCCGGAGAAAACGACAGCCAGCTGGCGGCTCTCAAGCGGTTCCATGCCGGCATGGTTCCCAAGGCCCTCCAACTCATTCAGGATATCAAAAAGGCCGCGTGGGACAAGACAAAAGCAGACCTGGTCCACCAATTTGTCACACTGGCCGAGGGCGAGTTTATTGCCCACTTTGTAAAAGAACCGATGCAGAGCGTCGACTACAAACCCATACCGTGGCTGCGCATGGCCGGGGCGGCGATGTTTCTGGAGATCCGCCAGCTGGAGAGTGCTCTGTACTATGCGGTCATGTCACTCTTGTTCCATGAACGGCACCTTGACCCAATGTCTGTGACGGATCTGCGCATTCTTGTCAACACGCTCCGGGCCATTTGCGAGCTACCCGAGTCGGACAAGCTGTACAGAAACTTCTTTGCCAGCCACCGCAACGGCTTTCCCACACGCCGAGAGCTGGGCGCCTTTACTGTCTGCTGCACAATTGCCCTAGGGCTGCTTGCAGTCAAGGTCTACGGCCCAAAGCTCGGCTTCGTTCGGGCGGTGCTCCGCTGGGGCCGGGATGGAGAGACGCTCTGCGCGCCTCTCGAGCCCTGCAGTCCTGAATTTAACGCGGCCGCCCACAGTGCCCATAACAAGCTCACGGCATGGTGCCTTGGCGACCGAAAAGGCGACTGCTTTCCCATTAGCGCGCCGACAAAGACACAGTATGATGAGTTAACGGGCATTCTGCGAGCGCGGGAGGAGCAGCTCGAACAAGCAGAGCAGACTGAGCAGGCCGGACAAGCCGAGCCAGTTGAACCGCCCTATGGGATCGTCGAGGATGACGAGCAAGTCGAGAAGCGTGCAAAGCTTCGCAACTCGAAACAATCTGGGCAGTCCGGACAGTCGGGGCAGTCCGAGCAGTCGGAGCGATCTGTGCAGACGATGCAATCAGCACAGTCCACCCAGCCTAGACGGCCAGAGCTGCAGGCCCAACAAGAAGAGGAGGTCAACACGGTCATCCGCAACTACGAGGAGAAGATGAGAGTCACCAGGCACGCCGAGAGCATTCTCAAGCGGGAAAAGGAGCGGCGCAAGCAAAGGTCGAGTCGCAAGGAGGAGGACAACGCGGTGAATACAGACATGGAGAACCGGCTGCAGGCCGTTTTCGAGGCCAGCCTGCAAATTATGGGAGAGAACGAGGCGAACAAGGGGCTAGAAGACAGGTTGGACCAGATGGACAAGAAACTGGAGAGGGAGTACGGGCGCGGCGGAGCGCGCAGCAGCACGGTCGAGGAGGTGTGCCGCCTGCAGATGGACTGGTGATGGATGGAGGTGGCCAGCCACGTCCGTGTCTTGTTTCTTTATTTGTACCGGCGCCTTTCGTCTCCCATTGTGCATTGATACATGTTTTAGTCGTCGTTTGTGATTGTCGTTGTCGTTGTTGTTTTGGAAGAGAATCAGAGTTAGGAGGGAGAGTCGATGGTCTGTTTATTTCTGTATTACGGTAATGACACTCCCCACAGTGCCATTCTACACTACCCCGTCCGCGCTCAGCGGTGTCGGCTCCACTAGTTTTCCCTACGAATACGAATAGCTATCGCCTTTGGCGTGGAAATACGGAGCAGAGTAGCCCATGTCGGCAATTGGATCCGATGTTGCGATGACGAACGACGGCCGGCTTGTGTCCTTGCGTGCGCGGCAACGTCGCCATCATCATCAATTCTCTCACGAACAACCACAGAGCATCACCCTCGACCTTCATTCCTAGCTCTTGACGCTCGCTTGCAGCATAAAACAGCACAGCACCGCGCTTATCACGTGATAGACATTCTGGCCGACAAGAGCCATCCATAGCTCTCCGCAGCTTAAGCCGACACACGTGCAAACTACCCGGCAGCATCTTACACTGTTCTGCCCACAGCGCCCAGCTTGCCGACCATCGCCGAGCAACTGCCGCCACGATGTCCAAGCTGTCGGCGTCGCTCAAGACGCTCATCAACGCGCCCTTTGCGCGTCCAGGGCCGACCGCAGCACCGCCGCGCATCGCGGACGTGTACCGGGCGATTGCGCGTGATGCGGCAAAGAACAACGTCGGCAGCCAGCCGTGGATCACCTTCTCGGCGGCCGCGACCATCACGCTCAACTCGCCCGATGCCCTGGCCGTGCTCTGGCGCGTCGCCTCGGAGTCGCCGACACCGGCCCTGCCGCCTGTCGCCTCGGCGGAGCTGATCCGCGAGGTCGGCCTCAAGTGCATCGGCTTCAACGGCATCCCCCGTACCATCAACGTCCTCGGCAGCTTCCGCTCCTCCGGCCTGCCCCCGGACGTCGTTGCCCAGCTTGCCACCACCCCGACCCGCGTGCCCGCCGCCGAGGGTCTGCCCGAGACCACCGCCCGCGGCCTCGGCCTCTGGCGCTCCGTCTACGCCGGCGTCGACACCAAGCTGCTCGACAAGCTCGCCGAGTCCCACCCGGACCTCCCCGTCCACATTCTCAACTCCCACTATGGTCCCCTGTTTACGGACCCGCCCAACCACGCCGCCGGTGGGCTCGCCAACGTCAGCCGCGCCCTCACCAGCCTCGTGGCCATCGCCTGCCTGCGCGCTCAGACCGGCGTCGGCCCCCAGGTCGTCTCCCACATCTTTGGGTTGCGCAAGGCCATCGCCGACGGCACGTGGCTGCCCAACGGCGAGGCGGGCGCGTCGGCCGACGACAAGGAGAGCGTCCGCGGCGTGGATTGGCTGGCATCAGACGCGGGCAGCGAGTGGCTGCTGCAGAGCATTGACAGGATTGTCGGGACACTGGGTGGATCCAATTTTGCCGGGGGTGAAAGTAAAGTACCGAAAGCGAAGCTGTAAAGAGAAACTTTGAGGCCAAGTGAGAGACAAAGAGACCCTGGAGGCATTTTGTTGCGTTTATTCCTCATTCCCGCCTCGTACATACATGGAGTATCATCTTGTTGAATAGCAAATAAAGAAAGAATTTTATACAAGTTTTCGTCTTCACAATTTAATCAAATAATTATGAAAATAATGAAGAGAATGAGCATCATCGCGTCCTAACATGATGAAGCCGGTGCCAAGGGAAGTTCATGAAAGCGGGCTCCATATTCGTAAAGTGGTTCCTCTCATCGTGTCTCGGCCCCGCCCACAGGCCCGCCTACTTAAGCCCCGTTTCTGAGCGCCACTTCGCAAATATTGCAGACACACAAACACACAAAATTCGGGTCGTGGTGGCGGAGTGGTTAACGCGACAGACTCGAAATCTGTTCCTTTCGGGGGCAAAGGTTCGAATCCTTTCCACGACGAGTTTCATAGTGTTTCTTTTTGACTGCTTTGCTGTGTAAGACTTTTTTTTTTTCTCAAGTCTTACTGCAGTCGACTTCAAAGAGAGGGCCATCTTATTTTTGCTGACAGTGGCCACGACTTTTATTAACGCCTGATGGTGGCAGTTGGTGTCAATGTGTATTTGTTTATTTTTATTTTGTTTCCCACTCATTTTTTTCTCTGATAGTTCCCTTCTTTCATGTTCTCTTTCGTTGACCACGGAGATGCTGAGGAGAAACCAATAAATAGAAGAAAAAGAAAGACTCGGCACAATTACATTTTCGTCCCGTGTGAACCGATGATGGCGGGGATCCCGGCGGCCTGGAACCACAGAGCTACATCGAATTGCCCTTAAAGATGCTCCGTAAAAGTAAAACTAAATGGTTCAAAGGGCCCGTCACAACCTTAACTCTATTTTTATTTTCGCCGTAATTCGTTGTGTTTTTTTCGACAATGTGAAAGAAGAGATGAAAGACAACTATATAAAAGCGTAATGAAGGCAAATTGGAGGGGTGTCGTATTCTATGTCCTCGAACCTAGGTTATGCATCGTTCATGTCCGTCACTAAACGGATCTCATGGCAGGCGAAACATGAGAGAAAGGTCTAGACCCGCAGCCTTCTTCGCTTCGTATATCACACCAATGGTGTGATGGACATACGTAAAGGGTAGGAAAAACTCCCAACATCGGAAGAGACGGTTGGCGCGGTTGAGCCTCGAGCCCCAGGCAATAACGAATCAAGTCGAAATAACAGACGAAATAAATAAAATAAGTTGAAAATATTAATACATATCCAGAGACCGTTGGGGCGTCGGCTTCACCTCTTCTTTCATCGACTCTCTATTTCTCTCCTTTATTTTATATTAATGACCGCCAGTCCGTTCTAAATTGACAATGTATGATAGAACCATACGGTGCATTTATTCCTACCACACAGAGAGTGGACTAAGGCAGTGACGATCATTTACATCAGAGACTGTGACTGAGCAAAACAACGGGGGGACGCTCTCCGGAAATGGAGGGGCACCGAGGAGGGGCACCGATAAACTATCATCTGTCCACTGCAGTTTTCTTCTGTTTTGTTCATGACCACCACCATCAAGTCCATTTATCCCAATTTATCCCGTCGTCCCCTCGCCTCTGTCGCCTCTGTTGCCTCTCTGGCCTAATCACGAATAATCTTGCCACTGCACTGTATACTGTATGGTGCACATGACAAATAAAAAGAACTGCCCACAAGTGATTCTACTGTAAAATAAAGAACCCTAACGAGCGCTTCATAACACTGTAGAAAATCCATTTGTACAAAATGGTAAGAAAACACGTGTATTACGGCGCGTTGAGAATCGAAGGTCCCTGGTACTGGCACCTCTAGCGGTTTGTGTCCGTGCCACACAATCCAGGGGAAAGTAGATGGAAGGTACGTAAATTAAAAAAAGCAATGTAAGGAGAACTATCCCGGTTAACTCTGTGAACTTGAGAGCTCCCTGAAAAAGAGGTAAACACAGATCCGGATACTGACGTCGTAGTCCTCGTACATTATGAAAGATGTAATAAACGAACCAACAGAGACGCTGGCATATAAGATACACAAACCGTCAACCAAGCCTCATGTGGAGAGATATATTCCAGACTTTGGGGGAGGATATGAAAGTCAGGATGGTGGTCTGAAGACAAAAGTAGAGTTTCTGGAAAGCATCTAATCTCATGCCGTGTTTCCCTGCTTTGTGTTTGCTTCTTCCACACCCTTTATCACAGGCAATCTTCCACTTCGTCACCCTACTTGCACGAAGCGAGGGTACTCAGGGTAAAGTGACGCTTCTCCGTAACTCCCAGTCCGGCATCGAACCTGTTCTCTTCCGACATCGAAGGACTACGCCGCAGACTAAGCAAAAGACAATAGAAGGGGAGGCCGAAAAGACGCCACGGTTTTATGACGTGGCCAGAGCAGTGGAGAGACCGAGGGTAAAATAGAGGAGAGCAAGAAGAAAACAGGAGAAAGGATAAGCCAGTTCACCATACATCATCTCTCGCCTCCATAAATGAAGTGCTATTCTCGGCCACCTTCATATAAAATAAACTACACATATAGCCGGCATCCGATATAGACGCCCTGCCTCAGCACTGGGCGAGGCCCAGGATTCCATCATTCTCTTCTCTCTTTCCTGGGAAGAACGGATTTATCTTGCATGATAGATAAGTGACCCATCAAGACCTCTACTCTCTGTTTACTTCGTATTCTTCAAGTTAGGATTTCAAAAATTTAATACTTTCCGACAGTATCCAATATTCTTCTCTAATAACATTCGTGCCAGCTATTACTTTTTTCATTTCCCAAATATCCCCATTTTTGCTCATTGGCTCATCACGTATGGCTGTACGCAGGTTTTTGGTGCTGGCCGTCTTTGTGGCTCCGCTGGTCTCAGCCTCACCGGTGCAGCGCCGTGCCGATGCAGATTTTGACCCGACTCCGTCCAACACTTGGCTGTTCCCAGGGGCGCCCACCGGAACCCCAGGCAGCCCTGGCGGAATCATTCAGCCCGACCCTGTGTGGCCGGGAGGGCCCATTACGCCGGACCCCGTGTGGCCGGGGGGACCCATTACGCCGGACCCCGTGTTTCCCGGTGCACCTATTGTCGCTGACCCGACCAGCCCCGGCGGCGAGCTGACCCCGGACGACCCGTCGTACGGCGATGACGACTCCACATTCCACGTCGGCCGTGCCGTCGAGGACGACCCGCCGCCCACTTTTGGGTTTGGCGTGCCTGCCCCGCCGACCATTTCGTCGGGGCCGCTGATTCCCGGCGGACCCCTCAACGGTGACGGAGGTGATGGCGGCTGGCCCCAGCCGTCTTTTGGTGGGCTTTCCCCTCCTCTGTCCCATCGCGACGGCGTTGTTGATGTTGCTCGTGATATTAACAGCGAGGGGAGCAGACCCGCGCAACGCGGAGTAGAGGTCAAATCCGTCGCTATCGCTGCCGCCACCGCCTGCACGTATACCCTCGACGTCGCATCCGCTATCCATCTGCCTGCGCCCTGCACCTGGGACGGCACCGTCACCCAGTTCGCCTCAACGGCCACCGTCGTGCAAGCGGTCGACTGCCACGGCTGTGACCATTTGCGCATCGTGGGCAACACGTATGCGTGTCCCGCCTTTATTATTCGCGGGACAACGAACGTGGACACGGCGACGACCATCTTCAGGACAAAGTGTGCCGCATTAGCGACATCGGCAACGGCAACGGCAACGGGGGCCGTGGCTGCAGTACCGGTAGCGGCAGGAGCGGTGGAGCCTACAGCAGTGGCAATACTGTGGAAGGAACGAGAATAGCAGTTACTCTTTTTTGCTTTTCCTTTTACTGTACTTTTCAAAGTGATGGATTTCCTTAGTTTTTTGGCATATTTTTCTAGTTTTGTTTCTAGTTTTTCTTAATCTTAAGTCGCTTTCGTGTATGCCGTCCCCTGAGACATGTTCCTTATCACAAAACAAAATAAATACAATATGTTATTGTTCGCGTTTTTTTATGTACAAAAAGGGCAAAGGTTTGTTTTATATTGCATATCATGGGGACGCATCGATATCTAGGACCTCCGTATGTCGTACAAAATCATCATCTGTAAGATGCACAAAACGATCCCTCGTAATGTTTTGATCGCACCTGCCATGTTGATATGTCGGCTGTAAATGGAAAGTACGACCAGCAATATGGGATCGCGCCTTCTCTGTGAATACCGTTTCTTTTTCGCCCCCATGTTTACCTTCATTCTGCGCCTGATCCTTTTCTCTGTCTTTTTTTCCTATTTCAACTTCTAGGTGTTTTGCTGCATCATCCTGGAAAAGGGAAATTTGTTGCGCCACGACAAGATCACCACCCAACAAAGTGCAGCAATTAGCGACGCCACTTACACAGCCAGGCTGTCTTCAAACCGCCTTGAAATGGCAACAATACGAAAAACACCTGGCAATCTGGATTCTCTGTGCTAAAGCCACCTTCACCGAGAACGTCCTCTCTCCCGAAGGTTTGCTCTTTCAATTCTCTCCTGAAGCTTGGCAAGCTCTATTTGGTACGGTCCAGATCACTGGGTCCAGTCCTTGACAGCATCCTACACAGCCAAGACAGGGACCATTGCCTTGGCCTTTCACCATTTCCCCAGCACTAAGTCTTTTCAACGGCAATGCCCAGCATCATGGACGACATTACTAAATCCTGCGGCTCTCGGTTTGTCTCCAACACAGCCTTCCGTCTTCTATTCGCAACGACAATATACGTGTTGAACACACGCCCCGAACCAATGCTCAACTCTTCCCAACAACCGGGAAGCGGCCACAACGGGCGACAAGGAGAACACAATTTCACGACCTTTCACGGCAAAGAAGCACATTTCTTGATTCTTGCCCGAAGAAGCCCACAAAGCGAACGGTGGCTGTTAACATCTACAACAACCAGCCGACTTATTCGCACTTTCTCCAGCGGTGTGATCGGCGGCAACGGCCAAATCAGTTTCAGCCCACCCAGCCATCTGCTGCCGCTCCATTCTCCGTTTTCTCAGTGATCCTGCCATTGGAATGTTGTTTTTCCGTCCACAACAAAGATGCCACCACGGTGACACTCCCAACGGTGCAGCCACTTTCCCTTTTCGGTTCATTAACAGAGATTGGCTTCCCATCTTCTGAATATCTAAGACGGAGACCCCTACCGAAAATAGAGAAAAAGCAGAGATCCGCGCCTCTTCCCCACCTGTGCCTCCTCGCGGGTGAAGTGGTTTGTTACTTTGTATCCCTTCCTTCGCCGTGTTTTTCTCCTTTGCAATTCTAATTTATTATACAATCGCTTCGTGTACGAGCCTCGCTTTTTCTCCCCACAAATGCCAGACTCGTTTCCTTGAAATATTATAAATACACGCGCAGTCTGTTCTTTTCGCCTTTTTTCAACCCAAGTATCAATTTACACGTCACTTCATCCTGTCTCTTATTTTTCAAAGACCAAAAAAAATAGCTCTGTTTTTTTTCTTTCTGTTTCGGATTTTTTTATCCTTCCAAACATTGTTGCATAAAGCATGCTCTTTATTCACCTTCTCACCTGGGCCGCTGCTGGCGTTTTTGCCAGCCCTGTTGCAGGCCACAGCAGGCTGCCCCGGAACGAGCCCGGCGCACAACCAATACCGTCCCCGGATCATGAAGGCGGTGAAGACGGACGGTATCACGCCCATCCGCCCCGCGTGGCGTCCTCTCTACCGTCGTCCTTCGCCCTCCCCACTGCGACTTCTCTGCCCTCGTCATTGGCTTTGCCTACCCTCAGCGACTTTGTGATAGCAACACCAACCCCAGCATCCAGCTCTATGACGTCAGGCGCCTCCAACTGCACCTCGACGCTTTATGTGAACCTTCTTACTGGCCCCTTCAATCACCCCACCCGGACTGTTCACCCAACCACGGTGACTTCCATATACGGGGTCGACTGTGACGGTTGCCAGTACTTGGCCACAGTGAACATTGGCGGTCTCGGCCCGGTCTTGCAAGGCGTAAAGACAACGACCGACTTGTCACCGGCTACTGTGACGAAGTTTGCGTGTCTTGGCTAGTCCTCGGCCTCAGTCGCATTTTCTTATGTCTATAGTGTCAATGAGGGCCGTATTCAAAGAACGGGTGGGACTTAAGGAGGGGAGATTGTTTGAATCCTTTACTTTTATAATGACTAGCATATACTGGGCTTGCAAATATTACGTATTATTTTGTCACGTTATTTTGGTTTACAGAGGAGACTTTGACATTGAGAAAAAGTACCCTGTTGGTGCTTGGTCAGAGATCCTGATCCTAACCAGTAGAGTGACAGGAATCGGTGCCTCCTTATTCAGCGAGCCATTTAAGAACAAGGTTCACGAGGCAAACGAGGCAGAGTCCCGTTTATGCCTGGAAGAAGCGGACACGGCGGGCCGTCACGACTGCATCGCCCTCATCGCCCTCATCGCCCTCATCGCCCTCATCGCCGTTGTAGTCGGGGTCGTCCATCGTCCAGGTCTCGCTAACGTTCTCAGCAGCCTCGGCGTCAGCCTTGGCCTTAGACTCGGCATCAGCCTTGGCCTTGGCGGCGGCCTCAGCCTTGGCCTTGGCGGCGGCTGCGTTCTTGGCGCGGGCCTGTCCGTGGATGCGGCCAGTGATCCAGTCCCAGATCGACTTGGCCCACTTGATGATAGCGCCGCCGGCGCTTGTCGGGTACGGGTCCGCATCCGGATCGGCAGTAGGAGCAGCCGACTCGTTATCGGCGGCCTTGACCACCTGGACGTCTATATGATCGTAAGAGCTGGTATCGTATTCCCACGAGAGTGCGTAAACACCATGGGGATCGGCGTCGGTGCCGTTCTCAGCAGCGGCGCCAGTAACGGCCTCGGGAAGAGTGACATTGACGACAATGTTGGTCGCGGTGGGGAGGGGGGCAATGACGCTGGCGGGGCCCACCATGGTTGAGTTGGTCGCGGTGGCCACGGACTGGTCCTTAGTCCAGGAATCGGTGGTACCCATGGCGAAGGAAGGAGCGATCTTGTCGTTGACGGCCGGGGTAGGGAACGGGATTTCCAGAAGAGAAGTAGTGTTGGCCTCCTGGACTTGGTCGGCAGGAGCGGTCATGGCGCCGGTAGCGAAGATAGCGCCGGCTGCGATGACCTTCATATTGAAGGAGGGAAACATTTTGATGTTGTTTTGGTGAAGTTTGGAAAGGCTACAAGGTATCGTCGAAGGGTGGGATATCGAAGAGTGAAGAAAAAAGAATAAGGAGGGGAAAAAACGATGGACTGAAAGCAGAGAGGCTGCTCTTAAAATACGACACAACATAAGACTCATACAAAAGAAGGTTCACAAAATATATGATATAAAGGTCAGTGGATGCTATGAGTTACCAACAGTCAACACAGCGATGTGCAATGGCGCTTATGAGAGCAGTAGTTTGAACTTTAGTTTAGGGGGAATAAACAAAAAGACACCAACGACATTAATAGGGGTAAGCCAATCAGATCCGTCCATATTTTATTCAAATGTATCAAATGAGATACCGATACGTGGGCGGGCACATAATATGTCAGCGTTTACCTTTTTGCCACAAAAACAACATTCGTCGTCGCTTAGATGCCCGCAAAAAACGTATCCAGCCCGTTCATGTTGAAGCTGAAGTTGAATCCCTGGTTCTGCATCTGTTAAGACTCATCGTTAGCATGGGCTTTGTTAGGCGCAAAAATACATGAGGGAAATGCAGACTAACCAGATCTTCCCAGCCCCATTCGTTGCCGTCCCCCATCATCAAATCATCGCCCACTGGCAAGGCAGCGCTGTTAAGATCTGGAAGCGCGGCACTGTCATTGTCCGACGTGTTCATGGTCAGGTCCGAACCTAGGCTGAAAGACGTGACTGCATCATCGTCGATTGGCTTTCCAGACTGTAGAGACGCCACCTCACGTAGCAGATCCACACAGTGTTTGAGCTTGTCCGTGCACTCAGCGAGAACAGCGTGTTCCATGTCCTCAGCATCTGCACCACGAGTGAGGGCGCGTGCTTGGGAGACGACGGCGCAGGGAAACAAGTAGCCCTTCACGTTCGTCTCACCCGCCAACAGCCGCTTCTCGGAGTAGCGGACAGTCTGTTCCAGTGCCTCGAGGAGCACGGCTTGTGTGACAACGCCCGGCATGGCTAGCATGGAGCCCGCGTCCGGAGGTGGGCTAGCCGCACGCACAGTTTTTGTGTCGCCAGCGTTGCTTCCGTTTCCGCCATGCTCGCCGTCGATCGTGCTGCCGTTGTTGTTGCCACTGCTGCTGCTGCTGCTGCTCGTGCCGTTGGCGGACTTAATTCCCAAGCGTAGACGCACCGAGTGCTCTTCTTCCAACTGCCACAGGAGGTCCATGCTCAGCGTCGCAATGCACTGCACCGGCACAGATCGGAAACCACTCGAGGCAGAGACGGAAAGGCGGAAGAAGTCATCTTGTTCGTCTTCCGGGATGTCAGCGGTCGAAGTCGGATCGCGGTTGCCGGTGGCCGGGGATGAAGTCATTGAAGGCGGTGCCCCGGAGCCTGCCACGGCCCAGACTGAAGGCAACGATGATGCCGTCATGCCCCGAGCAGGTGTCGAAGTTAGGCCTGTTGCGGGTGTGGACGTCGATGTCGCTGGCAGAGAAGAAGACGCCTTGCCCGACCAGGCTTGATACAACTTCAGCGACGTATCGACGCTCACCTTGCGCGAAAAGTAAAACTTTGGGTCATTTTGCGACGCAGCAAGATACGCCTGGTTCAGCGACAGGAAAAAGCGATGCGTCAGGTGATCTACAAAACGTAGTTGGAAGTTGGTCGGCCGTAACTTGCCGGCACTCCCAGAGGGCCGGTACGACTGGACCGTACCAGCAAGGGACTGGCAAGCAGAGCGTAGCTCAGCGTTGAGGCGCAGTGTCTCGTCGTAGGAGCTGCCACTGCGGAAATCATTCACGTACCGAGCGATGGCTAATCGTATGGGGAAAGACTTTAGCAGGGCAATCTGGATAGATGTGTTGGTGAACGTAGTCAACGGCTTGGGCGGCGGAGGGGCAGCGCCACTCGTTGCCGTCGTCCCTTTTTCAACAAGCTGGTCATCGAAAAAATTGGCTGGCGGTAAGGTGTCAAAGTC
Source organism: Sporothrix dimorphospora (assembly GCA_021397985.1). Taxonomy (NCBI): domain Eukaryota; kingdom Fungi; phylum Ascomycota; class Sordariomycetes; order Ophiostomatales; family Ophiostomataceae; genus Sporothrix; species Sporothrix dimorphospora. The sequence goes on from WOUA01000083.1 coordinate 60,225, forward strand.
GGATAGTGACAGCAGAGGAGGGCCGCCCGAGTCTAGACTGGACTGCAGAGAGATCTCCAAGATGGTTGCCCACAGCCGACGACGAATCTCAGCCAGGTAGCGCGGGATCTTCGGGATCTTGGTCGGGTCACGGTGCAGGCCCATGTACATTGCCGAGCGCACCAGTTCACCGGCAGAGATCCACACGAGATCGGCACCGATACCTGATACCTCACGGGCGAGATGCAGCAAGCACATTGTCTGCAGACCGGGGATGTTCATGCGCGCTTTCTGGGACGGCGCGGGCGTCATCAACCAGAACTGGGCCTCATATATCCACTGAGCAGCCAAATGGCGCAGTGAGCACGTCTCGTCATAGAAAGCGGTTCCGATGGCCATGCACAGCTGCATCTGGACAACAAAGTTGGTGCTGGCAGCGTTGGGGTTCTCCCAGTAACGGCGGTAGTCTTGCGTAAACGTCGGAATATGCAGAACGCGGTAGACGGTCTCGAATGTGCGGAAGTAGCTATTGATCAGCTCGTCGGCGACCTCACGGGCCGGCACCTGCTTTCCGTAGTCGATGGCAAGCATTGTGGGAACGCGACGGGCCTTGATCGCGCGACCAAGCGACTTGCACTTCTTCATATTCTGGTACAACTCGCCGCTCTTGTTTTCCTTTTTCCCCATGATTTCGTTCAATAGAGGTTTCTAAAAGGCGCATTAGTAACCTGAGAACACAAAGAAGCCTCGTATAGGTGGGTGCGATGCAACATACCATAATCGTAAGTAACGCGCCGTTCATCCAGTGGCCCTGGCTAATGTATCGTGTCTTTGTCGACGCATTGCTCTCTTCCGCCGGTGGCGAGGCGGATCTGTGCCTCTGCGGGTCGTTTCCGAATCCTTCAAAGCGTGGTTCGAGTAAAGACGACAGAGGCACGCTCGACGACGGAGGTGGCATGGAAGGAGGTGTCGGCGGCGGCGGTAGCTGGTGGGGATGGTGCATATCGTGGCGGCCGTGCCGGCCATGGCGGTCGTGCCGGTCGTGCCGGTCATGTCGGTCATGTCGGTCATGGCGGTCGTGGTGCGGCAGGTCATGATGGTGAGGGTGCATCATGTGCGGCGGCGGGGGGTAGTGGTGGGGAAAGGGCGGCCAGTGGTGTGGCGGATGATGGGGAGGGTGGTGGTGGGGTGGAGGAAAATGATGCGGCGGGCGATGATGGGATGGAGGATGGTGCGGGTGCGGTGGGGGGTAATGTGGTCCGCGGTGCGGCGAATGCCGACGGTGGTGCGGTGGAGGGAGACGCGGCTCGTCCTGGTCGTTGATCACGAGGGCTAGTCGGTTCTCTAGTCGGCGGACCTGTTCCTTGAGTGACGACACCTCCGATTCGCCCGTCACCGTCGAGAACCCCGGTAACGGCCCTCTCGAGATCGAACCGGGAGAAGGGAATGCGCTATCACGGTTGCTGTCGGTGCGGCTCATCTGGTCGTCGTGTCGGTAATACGGGTTACCACTACTGCTGCCGGCTCCAGTGCCACTTCCGGGCACCGGGAGGACGACATACCGGGCGGGGGTTGAGGCGCCAGTGACAGAGGTCGATGATGTAGCGGTTCCCGTCATTGACCCTGGCCAGTCGGACTCCAGCGAACCCGTGCGGTCAGCCGGACCTCCGGGGAAGTCACCTCGGCTTTCGCGCTCGATCCGGTCTCCGCTGCCCGGGCCGTCGCTCAGCTTGCGCACATGGCCGGCACGCATCGGCGGCGACTTCGATACCATGGGGTCCGGCTGGTAGAAGCAGTGCTCCGGCTTGTAGGCCTGCACACAGTTGGCGCATGGCTGCTCGCGGTCGCACCGGACTTTGCGTCGGCGGCACTGTAGGCGTTAGGCGTTAGCAACGTGTTTTGTCAGCTCGCATAACCGAGACGCGCTGCGGCGGCGCAATCCGTGATGGCGCGCTGGCAGGCGTCTAGTGTCTTGCAATTGCGCCTGTGTGTCGCTACCTAGGCCGCTGCCATCTCCGCGATCGAAAAACGTACCTCTTCACAAGCGAGCGTGCGCCGCCGGCGCTTCCGCTTCATCGGCAGGCTGTTGGGGTCCATGGTGGACATCGGCTGCGCTGAGTCGGATTTAAAGAACTGGCGCTGGTGCGGAGACGATGGTGGCCTCCAAAAAGTCACCCGAACTCCGTTGTGTTGGTCGAAGAGAAAGAGGAAGAGAAGTGAAAGCTCAAAAGATGAGGTCGGAGGTAAGGGAGTAGGATGGTGGCTCTGTCATAGCACAGATCCTGGTGGGAAAGGTGACTGCCGCAGAAAGTCAATTCGGGGTTGGGGAAGGAGCTTTCGAGATCAAAGAGCAAAAAAGGCAAGAAACTAAAATAAAAAGGAAAAAGAGGAGGGAAGGAGCGACGGAAGACGGAAGGAAGGTGGTGGCCAAGCCTATCTTGCGGCAGGCGCAACAGCGGGTTTTCGCAGTGACGCGGACTTTAGCCAAACGGTTTCGTCGGATATTGTGCTAGGGCGGTTTTGCTGCATCAAGAAAGCGGGCACAGGCCACCTATCACGGAAACATACGAGGTCCCGTAGCTTGCTTTTCTAATTTTGCCCTGCCCCGTTTGACAAAACGCCGAAAGTCCGAGGCAAGCGGCAATCGTACGTCGTAAGGGCGGCAATGACGGGCGGCAATGATGGGAGGCAGATGGCAAATCCAGGCTTCTCAGGTAATAGCAGCTTGATTGGAAGGAGCGACCATACGAGAGGCCTGTATTACCAAACAACCCATCGCCTGCAGGGGCAACCCAAGGTGTCGAAAACTCCGGCCGCTCTTGCTTCTGTGGGTGTCGCCTATTGCCGCCACGTTGTTTCGATGGCTTCCGCTCTTGCCGTAATAGCTCGCGTCTCCATATTCGTTCTGCTGGCGCGCAGCACGCGATGAGCAGCAAGCAAGGCTGACAGCGCAATAGGTCCATCTAATGTTATTACGAAGTACATAAACGGCCCCTAACTACCCGCTCCTATGGAGTTTGCACACCGGACGGATACAAATAAGAATGTAGCGCTCCAAATCCGTTTTTTTTTAGATTCCAAATAAGTTAAGAAAGAGGGAGATAAACATGGCAGCTATTAAACACGCAACAAAAACTAAAGATCATTGTACACGGGGGCCTGCCGTTCTCTGGACAGAGAAGAGAGCAAAGCCGAGGCCTCGTCCCTGACCAACCCCCTGCGTCTATATTTGTAAGATTGGAACAGGTTATGGTGATAGCAATAGGCTAGCCATGGGAAATGGCCGGCCTCCATTAGACACCTTCGAGACGCTTTCTAGACACATCTGTCCCCTACATGTCCTCCTCGTCCCCTCAACACACATCTGCATACCGACACGATGTGTAACCACCTTACAACAGCAGCTCCAGAGGGTTCTCAACAACCTGCTTCAGCTCGCGGATCCACTCAGCACCAACGGCACCGTCCACGACCTTGTGATCGAAGCTGGCGGTGACGACGATCTGGTCGTCCCACTCAACACCGACGGAGCCGTCCTCGTTCTCGGCGGGGATGGCCACCTTCTTAGTGGTGCCAATGGCCAGGATGGCAGCCTGCGGGGGGTTGACGACGGCGGTGAAGCGCTCGACGGCGGGGTTCATGCCCATGTTGGAGATGGAGATGCTGCCACCCTGGTACTCCTCGGGCTTGAGCTTGCCGTCACGGGCGCGCTTGGCGAGCTCCTTGACGGAGTTCGAGATAGACTCGAGGCCCTTGGTCTCGACAGACTTGACAATCGGCGTGATCAGGCCGTTGGGCGTGGCCACGGCGACGGAGACGTCGACCGTGTTGAACTGGCGGATGGCACCCTCGCGCCACGAGGAGTTGGCCTGGGGTACCTTGCGGGAGGCAACGCCAATGGCCTTGATCAGGAAGTCGTTGACGCTCAGCTTGTAGCGGCCATCGGCGGTGCTGTTCAGGGCCTGGCGCAGCTTCTGCAGCTTGCTCACGGACAGCGAGGCCGAGACGAAGTAGTGGGGGTTGGTGTTCCAGGACTCCAGCAGGCGGTTGGCAATGGTCTTGCGCATGCCGCTCAGCGGGGTGTCCTCGTAGGCGGCGCCCGGCGCGGCAGCAACAGCACCGCTGGGCGCAGACGAGCCAGAAGACACGGCCTTCTGGACATCAGCCTCGGTGATCTTGCCACCCGGGCCGGAGCCCTTGACACCGTCCAGCTTCACGCCCTTCTCAATCGCCAGGCGCTTGGCAGCGGCACCGATGTTGGGTTCGCGCTCGAGCGCGGTCTGCAGGCGGCCGGTAGAGCTGGTGTCCTCAGGTTCGGCAGGGGCGGCGGACTCGGACGGGGATGGGGCAGGGGTCGGGGCGGACTCGGCAGGGGACGCCTCCTTGGACTCGGAAGCAGCGGGAGCAGCATCACCGCCGGCATCCGCCAGGGTGAAGCCCTCGAAGGCACTGACATCGCCACCCTCCTCGACGAGAACGGCAATGGGCTAGAGAGAAGGAGCAAAGATTAGTAAACGCAACGGAAGAGGGAACAGCGTAGAAGCGGGATACACGGGGAGTAAACATACGTTGCCGACAGGAATGTCCTTGTCGCCCGTCTCCTTCAGGATCTTGGCGAGGACACCCTCCTCCTGGTACTCAAAGTCCATCTGGGCCTTGTCGGTCTCGATCTCGACGAGCACGTCGCCAGGGGCGATGGCATCGCCAGGCTTCTTCTGCCAAACGCCAAGGTTGCCGGCCGTCATCGTAGGCGACAGGGCGGGCATCTTGACGATGGTGTGCGGCGGGTAGGAGGCATAGAAGCGGGCGAGCGCAGACGGCACGGCGTACCGCAGGACGGTCCGCTGCTGGAAAACGCGCCTCCGGAGGACGGGAGCGAGCATGATGGCGGTGTTTTGGACGGGAATCCGATGAATCTGGAGGTCGAATAGGGGGGAGAAGAGGCGTCGGGAGAAGTCTGATGCGAGCTTTTTTTTATTTTTTAGCCCTCGATCGGAGGTGGAATTGGGGAAGAAGAAAGGGGTGGAGACCAGGATACGTACGGGAAATAAAGAAAATGAGAAAATTAGGACAATAAGAAAAATAAGACGGAGGAGAACGGAGCGAGGGCAAACAGAGAGAGGCAATTGGGAAGCTCGAATGGCCAAAACGGGAGAAACAGTAAACAACGAGAGTGCTCTGGCGAGTCAATGCTGTCACAAACGATGCGATGATGGCTATGGGAGAGAAAAACAAACGGGGGCGAGTATCACCGGAGAAAGCGTTGGGGGTCGTTGGGAGCGCGAAAAGCAGCGAGGGAATTGACGATGGCTGAAATCAGCTTCGGGGGGAATTGGCTCGAAACGAAACTTTTTTTCGTTTATTTTTGATCCATTTTTAATTCCTTTATTGGCTCTTTTTTTTCGCTCGCTGTAATAGCCTCCTGCATCGCTTCTGGCGTCGCGCGTTGGGGCACCAGACAGCTTGCTAGACCCACTACTGACAGGGGCCGCTCCTGCCGTTGCAAAAAACGAGGCGTTCACCAAGGTCCGCTGGACGGCGCTGGACGGCCCTTGCTCCAGGAGTTCCAGGAGCAGCGACACCTGCAGCTACAGCAACCCCTGGGCGAGACGTTGACAATGGCGTCCTGTGATTGGCCGGCGCCCTGAGCGATGGCCCATAAGCTCCCCAAAGGCCCGTTCTGCAGGGCGCGATAAGCACCGACTGCGGCGGGTGGCACACGCTTAACGATGGCTTAAAATTGTACTGAAGATTTATGTAGAGTCAAAAATGTCGCAAAGGCCAGCCATCGATGCTCTCGCGACCGGAGTTCTCTGGAAGCAGAGGGCGCACGGCAGAGTCAGGCTCACTCGTCCATCCGCAACGTCCACTGGAGGAGAGCAGCGTCTTACATACATATAGGGAAGGAAGGGGCTCGAACGCCGTACTGTCCGGCGTCTGACAAGTGTCGCTCCTTCCTCGCATTCTTCCTCCTGGCTGCAGGTCATCCACGAAGTCACGTGATACAGTTTGGCGCGCAGCTCTGCACAGCTGTCCTTTTGCCTCCCTTGCAGTTGCGCGCTATGGCCAGCCCGCCTCAGGCACTGGACGCCACAGTCACTGAGCCACAGCGGCCGCGCCTCGCCCAAACGTGCGGGTTTGGGACGTTGACAGGGGGACTTGGTGACCCTGCCTCCTGCCCAGCCAATCTAACTAGGGGTCACCCACAAGCGTGGGTTCGCCGGATACGGGTCGCAACTGCTCCCAGTGCTGCGTGTCGTCTGCTACGGCTGTGTGCGTAACATGCTCCTTTCCTGGTAATATTGCTCCATACTAGGCAGCCCTATTCCTCTGCTCTCATCCAGCTGCACGGCACCGGCGACTTGTCATTTCACGACGGACGCCACACACAACGGCTGCTCCTTTTGCTATCTTTCCTCGTTAGCTTCCATCCAGATCCAATTGTGCCCCTGACTGCCACCACCGTGGCCTGAAGAGCAGCTGCACTTTGAGCATCGACACATCGCGAGATCGACCTTTGGCTTCAACCTCGGCCGCGCCCGCAATTCTCCCTGCGACGCTTTCCCTTCGACGACCGCCCCCCTAGCCGATCGTACCACTTCGAGCTCTTGCCCGTCCATTCGTTTCTCTGTCCCTGCCGCCCCGACCCCCCGCGCATGGCCCTTCGCTTGTCCCGCCCCTCCCGGCCAGCATGAGCTCGCTCAAGTTCGTGGCCGCGTCCCTCGGCGTCATTGCCGCGGCCAAAGATACCTCGCACAATGCCCCGTTAGCAGACGCCGTCAAGAAGGCCCTCGCCGCCATCAAGGAGAACGACCCCCAGTTCCCCGACCCCGAAATCATCTTCGCGCCGCTGCAGCTGGCCACCCGCTCCGGCAGCATCCCCCTGACCACGACCGCCCTTGACTGCATCGGCAAGCTCATCTCCTACTCCTACTTCTCCATTCCCTCCTCCTCTGCCGCCGCTGGCTCTGCTGCTTCCGATGCCGCCTTGACCGATGCCGACGAGGACCCACAAAGCCAAGCCGCTGCTGCATCATCAGGAGGCTCCTCGGATCCCGCCGAGCGTGCACCGCTGATCGAGCGGGCCATCGACACAATATGTGACTGCTTCCAGGGCGACACGACGCCGGCCGAGATCCAGCTGCAGATCGTTAAGTCGCTGCTGGCGGCCGTGCTCAATGACAAGATTGTCGTCCACGGCGCCGGCCTACTCAAGGCCATCCGCCAGGTGTACAATGTCTTCCTCCTCTCGCGGAACGCCCCCAACCAGCAGGTTGCACAGGGCACGCTGACGCAGATGGTCGGTACCGTCTTCGAGCGCGTGAAGCTGCGTCTCCAGATGAAGGAGGCTCGGCTCGGCCTGTCGAAGCTTAAGCAGAACGGCAGCAATGCCACCTTTGAGCAGCCGGACGGCGCACGCGCCAGTACGGCCTACGAAGGCGAAGGTGATGGCGATGGCGATGGCGACGAATCCCCCGGTGCGGCCTCGGTTGCGACGACACCTGGTCTTGCTAGCGAGGTCGGCAGTACCGCCAACGGCGACGGTGGTGCCGGGGCCAAGCTGACGCTCAAGGACCTCGAGCACCGCAAGAGCTTCGACGACTCGAATCTCGGCGACGGCCCGACCATGGTGACGCACCTCAAGCGGGCTCCGGCCTCCTCCGCGCGATCCGTGTCCGAGCAGACAAACCCCGACAGCCCCCACGACGAGGCGCCCGAGTCCCTCGATGCCGAGGACGAGGTCTACATCCGCGACGCCTATCTCGTTTTCCGGTCGTTCTGCAACCTCTCCACCAAGGTGCTCCCGCCCGACCAGCTCTATGACCTGCGTGGCCAGCCCATGCGGTCCAAGCTGATTTCACTGCACCTTATCCACACCCTCCTCAACAACAACATCAGCGTCTTTACATCGCCTCTCTGCACCATCACCAACACCAAAAGCAATGAGCCCACCAGCTTCCTGCAGGCCGTCAAGTTCTACCTGTGCCTTAGCATCACCCGCAATGGTGCCAGCTCGGTCGACCGCGTCTTCGAGGTCTGCTGTGAGATCTTCTGGCTCATGCTCAAGTTTATGCGGCCGCCCTTCAAGAAGGAGATCGAGGTCTTCCTCAACGAGATCTACTTGGCGCTCCTGGCACGGAAAACCGCCCCCATGTCGCAGAAGCTGTACTTTATCAACATCCTGAACCGTTTCTGCGCCGACCCCCGCGCTCTTGTCGAGACCTACCTCAACTACGACTGCGAACCGAACGTCGACAACATCTTCCAGACGATCGTCGAGAGCCTGTCCAAGCTCGCCATTACACCTGTCCCCATTGCCGCCGATATTGAGCGCGCGTATGAGGAGAAGCACGGCAGCACCAGCGGCAGCGATTGGCAGATTAAAACCTCGCTGCCACCCCCGCTGACGGTCAACTATATCGTGCCCCACCATGCGCCCGAGCCCGAGTTCCCGCAAGAATACATCATGAAGCGGGTGTCTCTTGATGCCCTCGTCGAGTCATTGCGGTCGATGGTCAACTGGTCTCAGGCCGGTCGGCCCGACGGTGGCGCGATGGCTGCCGCTGCTGCCGACGTGGACCGGAGGGCATCGATGGACGATGTCCGCGAGTCCATTGATCCTTCGATTAGCGACAGCATTTCGCGCGTTGACACGCCGGTGCTGCCCTCGACGCCTGTCATGGACGACGACCCGGAGCAGCTCGAGAAGGAGAAGGCGCGCAAGACGGCGTTGTCGGTAGCTATCAAGGCGTTCAACTTCAAGCCGAAGCGTGGTCTGAAGATGCTTATTGAGCAAGGTTTCATTACCAGCGACTCGCCTACCGATATCGCCAACTTCTTGGTTCGGGAAGAGCGGCTCGACAAAGCCCAGATTGGAGAGTATCTCGGCGAGGCTGACCCGAAGAACATCGAGACAATGCACGCCTTTGTCGACACCATGGATTTCGCGAAGCGCCGCTTCGTCTCCGCCCTGCGCCAGTTCCTCCAGTCCTTCCGTCTGCCCGGCGAGGCCCAGAAAATTGATCGCTTCATGCTCAAGTTTGCCGAACGCTACAACGATGGCAACCCCAATGCCTTTGCCAACGCCGACACCGCCTACGTGCTGTCGTACTCGGTCATCATGCTCAACACCGATCTACACAGCAACAATGTCGTGAAGCGCATGACCCAGCAGGACTTTATTCGGAACAACCGCGGCATCAACGATAACGCCGATTTGCCCGACGAGTACCTGATTGGCATCTACGACGAGATCGGCTCCAACGAGATTGTTCTTGACAGCGAGCGCCGGGCGGCAGCCGCTGCGGGCACCCTCCCTGTGCAGCAGCCCACGGGCCTAGCGAGCGCCTTTACCAACGTCGGTCGCGATCTGCAAAGAGAGGCCTACGTCCAACAGTCCGAGGAGATCTCGCTGCGGTCCGAGCAGCTCTTCAAGAACCTGTTCCGTAGCCAGCGCCGCAATGCCGCCAAGGCGGGCGGTGTCAAGTTCGTCCCGGCTACCAATTTCAAGCACATTGGCCCCATGTTCGATGTGACGTGGATGTCCTACTTCTCGGCCTTTTCCAGCCAGATGCAGAACGCCCACAACCTGGAGCTGCACCGTCTCTGCCTCGAGGGCATGCAGCTGGCCACCAAGATCGCGTGCCAGTTTGAGCTCTCGACGCCACGCGAAGCCTTCATCTCCGCGCTGCGGAACGCAGCGAGCCTCAACAACGTGCAAGAGGTGTACGCCAAGAACGTCGAGGCCCTGCGCGTCCTCCTTGAGCTGGGCTTCACCGAGGGCAACTACCTTCGGCAGTCCTGGAAAGACATTCTCATCTCCGTCAGCCAGCTGGAGCGCCTACAGCTGATGGCGAGTGGTATCGACGCAAGCGCCGTGCCCGATGTGTCCAAGGCGCGCTTCGTGCCGCCGTCCAAAGACCGGGGCAGCGTGGGAAGCGACAGCCGCAAGTCAATGCAGCGGCGGCAGCGCCCGCGCGCCCCGACGGGCCCCAATGGCTTCTCGTCGCCGGAGATCGCCTACGATCTGACGTCAGACGAGACCATCAAGAGCATGGACCGGATCTTTACCAACACGGCGAACCTGAACGGCGAGGCAATCACACACTTTGCGCGCGCGCTAACCGAGGTCAGTTGGGACGAGATCAAGGTGTCGGGCTCCAACGACAACCCGCGCATGTACAGTCTCCAGAAAATCGTTGAGATCAGCTACTACAACATGACGCGTGTGCGTTTCGAGTGGACCAACATCTGGGACCTCTTGGCCGACCACTTCAACAAAATTGGCTCCAATGCCAACGAGACGGTCGTCTTCTTTGCGCTCGACTCACTGCGCCAACTGTCGATGCGCTTCATGGAGATCGAGGAGCTGCCTGGTTTCAAGTTCCAAAAGGACTTCTTGAAACCTTTTGAGCACGTCATGGCCAACTCCAAAAACATTCACGTCAAGGACATGGCCCTACGGTGCCTGATCCAGATGATCCAGGCGCGCGGCGAAAACATCCGCTCGGGCTGGCGGACCATGTTTGGTGCCTTCACCGTCGCCGCGCGCGACCCTGCCGAGAGCATTGTCAACATGGCGTTTGAGAATGTCACGCAGGTGTTCCGGACGCGCTTCGGTGTGGTCATTGCGCAGGGTGCTTTCACGGACCTGATCGTCTGCCTGACAGAATTCTCCAAGAACATCCGGTTTCAAAAGAAGAGCCTGCAGGCTATGGAGACGCTCAAGGCGGTTGTTCCCAAGATGCTAAAGACGCCCGAGTGCCCGCTGTCACAGCGACCCCTGGCCGCTGCTAACGGTGGTTCAAACGGTGCGCACAATGGCGACGGCGCAGGCGAAAGCGACCTCAAGTCGCCCCAGCCGAGCCGCACATCGGTCGAAGAGGGTTTCTGGTTCCCCGTGCTGTTTGCGTTCCACGATGTCTTGATGACGGGCGAAGATCTGGAGGTGCGATCGAACGCGCTGAATTACTTCTTCGAGACCTTGCTGCGGTACGGCGGCGACTTTCCGCCCGACTTCTGGGACATCCTGTGGCGCCAGCAGCTGTACCCGATCTTCCTGGTGCTGCGGTCGCGGCCGGAAATGTCCAACGTGCTGAGCCACGAAGAGCTGTCTGTGTGGCTCTCGACGACGATGATCCAGGCGCTGCGTAATATGATTACGCTGTTCACACACTATTTCGACGCGCTCGAGTACATGCTCGACCGGTTCCTTGAGCTACTAGCCCTCTGTATCTTGCAAGAGAACGACACGATAGCACGTATCGGCAGTAACTGCCTGCAGCAACTGATTCTGCAGAACGTCGGCAAGTTTTCGCAGGAACACTGGTCCAAGATTGTGGGCGCGTTTTGCGAGCTGTTTGAGCGCACAACGGCCTACCAGCTGTTCTCGGCCACGACTATCAACTCGACGGCCTCCCTATCTGCCCCCCCTGGCGCGCTTGAATTTGGCTACCCGCTAAGCCCGGGTGCACCGCCAAATGGCACTTTTGTGGACGAGAAGTCACTCAGGATCAACGGCGACGGTGCCGACTCGGACACGGCCTCTACGCTCTCGGTTCCCAGTGCCGCCGTGGCAAGCGACAGCGAGGACGGTGAGGATGAAGACGGCAACAGCGACCCGCTGCGTACGCCCACCGCACAGAGCATCGCCTCAGTGATCTCCGGAAACGGCCCGTCGACACCGCAGCCGCTCGAGGACTACAAGCCGACTAGTAGTCTGCAACAGCAGCCTGTGGTGGTGACAGCAGCACGTCGGCGCTTCTTCAACCGCATCATCTCGCGCTGCGTGCTGCAGCTTTTGATGATCGAGACAGTCAACGAGCTCTTTAGCAACGAGGCCGTGTACGCCCAGATCCCGTCGACCGAGCTCCTGCGGCTGATGGCGCTGCTCAAGAAGTCCTTCCTATTTGCACGACGCTTCAACAACGACAAGGAGCTGCGCATGCGGCTGTGGCGCGAGGGCTTCATGAAGCAGCCGCCCAACCTGCTCAAGCAGGAGTCCGGCTCCGCTGCCACGTATGTGTCCATCCTCTTCAAGATGTACGCCGACCAGGCTGAGGAGCGCCAGGCGAAGCGCGCCGACGTCGAGAGCGCACTCGTGCCCCTGTGCAAGGACATTCTGCAGGGCTATCTTGCCCTCGAGGACGAGAGCCAGCACCGCAACATTGTGGCGTGGCGGCCCGTTGTCGTGGACGTGCTCGAGGGCTATGCGCAGTTCCCCGAGCCGGCCTTCCTTGAGCACCTGGCCGACTTCTACCCAAGCATAATCGACCTGCTGAGCCGCGAGCTGAGCGGCGAGCTGCGGTCGGCCATTGTGCAAGTGCTGCGGCGCGTGGGCGAGGTCAGCCTGGGCCTCGGTGGTCTCTTTAGCGGCCACGGCGCTGTCGGCCATGGCTCGGGCGAGTACGACGACCCGAGCCAGCAGGGCAAGCGTCGGCGGCGCGGCGACAGCGTGCTGAGCACAGCGACGACGACAACGACCGAGGGCGGTAATGTGGACTACGAGGGCGGCGATGCGAGCACCAAGTTTATGGGCCGTCGGATGAACTCGCCGTCCGTGGCCGAGGAGTGAGTGGTGTGTAGGGGTGGGAAGGCGTCAAAATAAGTTGAGACACGGTACGAAAAGAAGGTTGAGGAGAAGTTGTGTGTAGAAGGTACTTGCGGCGACTGTATTTTTTCGTTTCGAACGCTTGTTTTTATTATTATTTTCTCTTTCCATATTGGTATATATTTTTTTGTTGCAATCGTCATGTGCAAATCTAAACATGGGCGATGAGAAACTGGCGAGATAGAAAATTAGGGTGTGATCAAAAAGGTCTTTTTCTGCGTTTCGATATGACAAGTACAAAAGTGGGTTTTCAGCCTTTCAAATTTCTAACTTGATGATTCTATACAAACGTACGTGATTTTGTATTTTTGTCATAAAATATAGAAAAGGAGAACAGGAAAGGGTGAACCGAATTGAATATGATAAAACGAATAATACGTAAAACGAAATAATAACTTTTTTTCTCTTCTTTTTTTCAGGATTAGGTGTCAGGTTTAATATAGCAGAATAAATATTAAACAAATCAAACGCGCCAGGTTCATTGCTTGTCAAATACTTTACACTTCATAGATAACATAACACCTTGTAAAACAAAGGCTCTTAAACTCCAGATGCACTCTCCCATGATATGTCCTTCCTACCGCCATCCAGCAACACGTGTTGCCGAAGCCGGCAGTATCTGCCGCAGCCAGTCCCGAAGATCGTCTGCCTCTTCGGGAACCGTTCGGTCCGGTAGCGACTGAAGTGACTGCAAGAGCTCTGGGTCCTGGGCCGTGGCTGTCCGCAACAGTGTCCGCAGGACCTCGATGGTGTAGTCAACATTGTTGCCACCGTTGTTGTTGCCACTAGCTGCCCCTGAAACCGGAGTCGCGGCCGAGGTCACACGCAGCACGCTCACAAGCGTCTCGTGAAAGTCCACCAAGCTGAGGTGCAGCAGCACGTCGGACGTATCCACCATGTGCAAGGCGACAAACTGCAGCAGGCTCTCCGAGCCGGTCGCCACCGCTACCAGGTTGAGAGCGGCCAGACGCGGCAGCAGCCGCAGCACGCGGCCCTGGGCAATCGACAGCTGATGTGCGTTACCGGCAATCTCCTGGTGCGTACCACGGCAGAGAGCCACGAGCACATCCTTGTATAAAGCCGGATCCTGCAGCAGGCGGTTCCACAAGCGACCCTGGCCGGGCACCGTGCGTAGCGGCGACGACGGCGCGATGGTCGTCGTGGCAATCCCACTAAGGGATCCATTGATCTCCCGTTCCGACTGTCCACCCCGTGTCGCCATATACCGTACCGGTGGCAGTGGGCAGTCGATGTCCAGCAGATCACCCAGCACGCGCCCGCCGTACTCGCCAACCTCGACAGCCGGCGACGCAAGCCAGCGCACAGTCAGTGCCGCAAGAAGCGCATCCATAGTCGAAAGGCGAGCAATGTCCTCAGCCGCACCCACGCGACGCCGGCTGGCGGTGTTGCTGCCGCCCGAGGCTTTGTGGATCACGGTCATGGCCAGCACATTGGTAGCGGGCGCGGCGTCCGCACTGAGGGCGGCGACCAGGTTGGCCTCGGACGCGAGGGTCAGCGCATCGCTAAACGAGACGGGGCCCAGCAGCTTGATGGCGATGGAGGACAGTATGCCGGCATTGGCCTCGGAGCCGACAGCGGCCGGGTTCTGGAGGACGCCGACGATCTTGGGAAGCAGGCGGGGTATGACGGCGGGGATGTTGGCCTCGGTGAGCTGGAGCTCGACAGTATCGAAGAGCGCGGGATCGAGCTGAGCCGCAGCCGGTGTTGTCGCCGCCGTCGCCGGTAGAGCTAAGAGGGCATCTAGGTGCCGATCCAGGTCGTCGAGGCCGGAGATGGGTGCGTTGTGATCCATGGCGGAGGATGGTTGCTGTAACGAGTAATAGGATATCGCTTGGATATATGAGTGGCTGTTGTGTGGAAGATGTAAAAGACTGGCTCCTGCAAGGTTCCTGTCACAAATATGCGCCCGCGCGGCTGCAATATTGAAAAGAGTGAAGATGTGCCTCGAAGGCCTTACGAGACGAGACGACGTTGGAAGGTGGTCGTCAGTCGTTCTCTGCCTAGCTTCCATAAGTGCGCCGCGAGGAAGGAGCTGTCAGTGCTGGTGGGGGCAGGCAAGGGCTGTCTGCTACAGTGGGCACTAATAAGAAACGACGACAAAAAGGACGGGTTTGGGAAAACGCGGGGCTAGCGCATTAATCACCGCCTGCAGATTGCGTACCTTACAGCGTGCTTTTGGGCGGTGGGGGACGACAACAGCAGACTAGATACGATCGCTCACTGTACCGGGGCGCTAGCGCCAGAGGGCTACTAGTAGCGCCGCGGCTTCCCAAAATTGACGGGCAGAAAAAAAAAGTTCAAGGCCTATGAGAATTGGTGACGATCCGATACGCACTTTGAAGACCAATATCGCATCGCAGTCATACGGCATCCTACCCACGCCCACATATTCGCGTATTCTCAAAATATCGCCCCTGGTTTTTACGTTTTCGGTCTACTCCTCGTCCTCACCGCACAGAGCTCACGATGCGCGGCTCCCGAGGCGGCGGCCGCGGCGGCGGGCGTGGAGGACGGCGAGGCGGCTTTGGGGCGCCGTGGTCCGACGACCCAACAATGAAGGCCGACTCAAGGCCAGTCGAGCTGTTCCCGGTGGGTGCCGACTGTTTTTAACAAGAGTGCTCGTAGCAGTGCTCACGGCGTTGCGGCTGGAACTTCACCTCGCTAACAGCAAAAAGGCATACTCTGCACCGATGGCGGCTCCCTTGACGCACCAGGAGTGCCAGACAGTCGACTATTTCCTGCTAGTCCGCGAACAGACGCACTCTACGCCGCTGTACACGCAGACGCGGACGTGGAAGAGCCTCGAGGGAACCGGCGGCGGTGGCACGACCGGCGGCGCGTCCGGCAAGGCCTACGGCCAGGATCAGATCAACCAGCAGTACGGTGTGCGGAACAAGGCGACTGTCGACCCCTTTACGTCTGTGCCCATGTACTCGCATCGCTTTCAGACGACCGAGCGCGCGCTGCCGGACCTGTCGGCGCGCCCGTTTAGCAAAGAGCTCTTCCCGCCCGAGCTGTGGCCGACACTCGACGGTAACGACGACGGGCGGCTGGGCAAGGGCAGCGCCAACGCCAAGAACATGCGCGACCGCGTGCTGGCCCTGTCGGATGTGACGTCGCTGCGCACGGCCGAGGACATTTTCCAGACGAAGAAGGCCGAGGACGGCGACGCAGCTGGTGCTGACGGCGAGACCGGAACGCACAAGGCGCTGGAGCAGCTGGAGAAGTTCAAGAACGTGGGCCTCGACAACGAGGACAATGTCGAGTTTGACCTGGTCGAGGATGAGGGCGACTACGACGAGGTGGAGGACGAGGAGTATGACGACGACGAGGAGGGCGATTACAACGCGGAAGCGGCCTTTGACAATGGCGACGATGATGACTACGGTGACGAATTTGACGATGGCGGAGGAGGAGGCGACGAGGGCATGTACTAGGGGAGGAAAGGAAGGAAGGGCGACAAGGGCGTTTCAGGAAATGGCCGGTGCCTTTTGGGCTTTTTTGTATACAACACCAAACTATAGATCACTTAATGACTGACGATGCAATTTCTATTCTTCACGCTGAGGGAGAGCCTAGCTGTAGGAACGCGCGAGAAGCAAAAACAAAACGGACTCATTACATTACGCCGAGTAGAATGGAAATAAAATCAAAACGCAGACATGACCACCCCCCAAGCTGCCGTGCTCCCTTCTCAAAAGACTAGACGTACACGATACAAAACGACTCCAATCATCCTTTCCTCCCTTGCTAGCCCCTCTCTTTACCGTCCCCGGCCCAGGAAGCCGCCCAGCTGCAGCCCCGTCATGCTCTCCCGTGCCGTACCCACGACGCTCGCCACCGTCAAAATGCTCTCCTCAAAGTCGCGCAGCACTGCGGCTAGCTCGGCCACCTTGTCGCTGGATGAGCTGCTGCCATCGCCGTTGGCGTCCGAGGCAGATGACGATCCACCCGTCGACGACGACGCGGCCACCCGCTGCAGCTGCTCCAGCAGACCCGCCTGCACACTGTACATGTGCACCTCGATCTCGCCTAGGTTCGACTCGAGCTTCCGCAGTTGCGAGCCGATCTCGTCGCCCGTGTGCGAGAAGTAGTTGATGAGGTCCGTGCGGCCACCGCCGTCGCCGCCCCGCTCACTCCCGCCCGCCTTGCCGTCGCCGCCGTCGTCGCCGCCACGAGCACCGTCCCGCGCGCGGCCGTTCTTCTTTCCACCGGCGCCACCCGCCGTCGACCACAGGCCTGACGTGTGGAACTGCGCCGGCAGTTTCTGGTTGTCCAGCGCCTTGAAGCTGAGCTGTGCGTGCTCCGCGTCCTGCTTCACTGTCTCACGCAGCGCCTGGATCGACTGCAGATCCGACGCCATAGCGCCCGACACGCCATCGTACTTGCGCGCCACGAAGCGTACATCGCCTGGGATGGCCTCGAGGCTCTCGCTGTGCGCCGGCAGGAATGCCTCGACCTGGTTCTTCTGCTCAATGTACGACTGGATCAGCGAGTCGAAGGCGATAATGTCCTTTTGCAGGCTCTCCTGCAGGTCGTTGAAGCGCGTCGTGCCCTTGAGATTGGACAGGTCGATACGAACGCCTGGGACGACCTGTTGCTGTTGCTGCTGCTGTTGTTGCTGCTGCTGCTGCTGCTGCTGCGGCTGCTGTGGCTGCTGCATGGTGCTACCAAACAGACCGCCGGACATTGTGGATGGTGCTGCGGCTGCCGGCGGCGCTGTGCTCGCGCCGAAAAGACCGCCCGTCGCCGCAGGTTGTGCTGCCGCTGTCGATGCGCCAAACAGGCCACCGCCTGTTGCTGGAGCAGCTGCCGTAGTCGCTGCCGCGCCTCCACCACCAAAGAGTCCGCCTCCTGTTGCAGGCGCCGTCGTTGCTGCCGTCGCTCCGCCGCCAAACAAGCCTCCTGCTGCCGGGGCCGCTGTCGACGTCGCCGTGGCGCCAAAGAGGGAGGGTGTCGATGCGGCCGGTGCCGCCGTTGTTGTCGCTGGGGCGCCAAAGAGGCTGCCTGCTGGTTTGGCCGCTGTCTGTGTCGTGGCCGAGCCGAAGAGACCGCCGCCGCCGCTCGCTGGAGGCTGGGATGTGGCTGCACTGCCGCTGTTTCGTTGGTTAGCAGCCGGAAGGGCAGATACAGAAGGTGCACAGCCCAAAATCGTGATTTTAAAAATGGATTGATCTGGGACGGATCAAAGTTTTGGTGCCAAGCAAGAACTCACAATAGGTTGGCCGCACCGGTGTTGATGCTCAGCCCGCCAGGCACGCTCGCCGACCGAGCTAGCGCCATTGCTGCAGAGGGTAGAAGGGAGGCAAAGAGGAAAGGGGCGAAGCGTAACAAGCAAGACAAAAAGGCGGAGGTCTGGAAGAATGCTGCGTGGTCTTGGTTGTTGCGTTGGTTTGTTGTTGTTGCTGATGGCTTTCGAGAGGCGTTGCGTTGACTGGTATTTTTTTGGGATCCTCCCCTTCAGCTTGTTTTTTTGGCGTCTCTTTACCTGCTGGGCCCAACCTGGCTTGTGTTCTGCCACTTGCTTGTTGGAGACAAAGCTCTCGCGTTTGGCGTGGGCGACTGGCGCGACGTGCGCTTCACCGCCTTCTTTTCCTGGATAGTTCCTGTCACGTGCACGTTCTGCAAACAGACGAGCTCTCTTACCGCCCCCGCCACCAAATGCTGCAGCAGCTCCCAACTGTAAAGCGCGACAAAGACGCCGCTGAAGGAAAGCTTCAGCATTGGCCTCCCTTGACTGGCTGCGATTTTGCCGCTTTTGCCAACCTCGTCCACAAAGCAGCTCGCGCAAAACAAGCGACAAGTCTACGGCCTACAGGACAACAGCGCTGCATTGTCACACAATCCCCTACCTCATACACCGAAAAACTACACTCACACACCCAATATGGATATTGACGACGACGACGACGACTTCTACGCGCCGGAGGAGTCCGATGTTCAGCCGACTGCTCCAGCGCAGGCCGAAGCAGCAGCAGACGTGAGAGCAGCAGATACCTCAACAGAATCAGGGGCAGAAGCAGACGACGGACTGGGTGACGATGCAGGCACATTAGAAGATGGCGAAGAATTCGAGGGCGGCGCCATGGAGGAGGACGGCGAAGAGGGCGAGGGCGATGCTGACGACGATGACGACGACTCGGATATCGACATTATCACGGAGCGGAAAGACGGCACAAAGGCAGCTCCTCCGTCGTGAGTACCTTTCCTGATAGGAGTGACTACGTTATCCTGCGGCTACTAACATCTTTTACCAGACAATCCAAATACAGCGACATTCGCAACATACCACAACGGTCCACCACCAGCGAGGGCACCGCCAAGGCGGCAGCTGGTAACGGTGCAGGGAAGAAGGACGACACAGCAGCAGGGGCGGCATCAACATCCGCAATAGGGCGGCGTGGCAGTGCAGGCGGCCCGTCCGCCGACTACCCGGCCGTGTCCACGTCGACCGTCGACATCAACGCCGTCCCTGTCCACAAGGCCACCGGCAAGCCCATCACACAGGTCAACATTGACCTGGACCTCCCCGAGAACAACAAGCCCTGGCGCAAGCCTGGTACCGACCTCAGCGACTACTTCAACTACGGCTTCGACGAGTTCACCTGGGCCCTCTACTCACAGAAGCAGGAGAACCTGCGCTCCGAGTACAACCAGGACGCCGTGGCCAACTCCAACAAGCGCATGATGGAGGACTTCAACATGATGCTGATGGGCGGCATGCCCGGCATGGGTGGCATGCCTGGCGGGCCCGGTGGTGTTGGTCCTGGCGGAGTCGCTGGCGGCGGAAGCGGCGGCAGCAACATGGCCCAGGGTGGCCCGGGCGCAAGCGGTCCGGGTGCGAACCCCAATGCGGCTGGCGGGAACAATGCGGGTGCTGGTGGCGTGTCGGCCGGTCCTGGTGGTACCGGCGGGGGCAATGGCGGCGCTGCGGCTGCGGCTGTTGCTGCCCAAGGCGGCATGCAGGGCATGCCGGGCATGGACGGTGGTATGCCGCCACCTGAAATGCAGCAGATGCTGCAGCAGATGATGGCGTCGGGCATGGATCCCAGCCAAATGGACCCGGCGACGCTGGCCGCCATGATGGGCCAAATGGGCGGCGGCGGTCCTGGTGGTGGCGCCGGACAAGGGGCGGTTGTCGGCGGCGGTTACGGCAACCAAGGATTTGGCGGCAACCAGGGCTTTGGTGGCTACGACCAGAGCATGGGCGGCGGCAATGCTAATCGCGGTGGGTTCAACCGGGGTCGGGGCGGGCGGAGGAACTGGTAGTCGGGTTGGAGAGGTTCGAGAGGGACATTACGGATTTCACTGGTATTTTTGGCGATTTCATGACAAGGGAGATTTATGTATGTGTGCTAGCCAGGACTTTATGTTCATTTCTCTGAAAAAGTGACAAATTTCGGAAAAGCGATGAGCTCTATATTTTGTTGCAATGGTAAAAAAATAAATCAAAGTCTATGCAGCCTCGCGGCTTGTGTCTCGTCCAAAGTACTCCCTTAAATGTCTTCCTTTTTCCTTGAAATGCCACCCAATCTTGCCAAAACCAATAAGAGCCCAATGTCCAACAAAAGCAAGCAAGAGAACCTTCCGTACTCCAAGAACATCTCTAGAACTCCAAAATAAAAGGACAAAATGCAAGAAAACAGTTCAAAAATAAAAATAATGAAGAAAACGGAAGACAACCTGAGTCGTGTTGTTTTTGCGTGTAAACCAACAACTCCATATTTCTTCGTGAAAACCAAACAGATACATCAAGTATGAAACAGTGGCGAGCTCTGTGCAGAACAGTAAGTCACAGCTTCAGCAAAATCCTCCATTATTGGCATGAGTCGACCTGCCGTCGTCACCAAACCCAGCAGAGTCACTATCACACCATGTTTCCCACAGATCAGCAGCGATGTTGTACATGCTCATATCGAGACCTATGCCATCACCAATGGCTTGGGCAGAAGTCGGTGTCGGTGCGGGTGCATAGTTGTCCCCCAGCACGTTCTGGGTAGCGTCGTTGTAGAGCGACAGCTGGTAAATGAGGCTCGTATGCTCATCCGTGCCCCATTGCGGTGCCATAGAGCCGAGTCCCGCCTGCCCGGTCGTGGTCTGCCTCAATGTAGCCATCGTCTGATTATTTGTTGCATTGCCAATGTGGTTCCCGGTGGCGGCATCCCCGTTACTGCTGTTGTTGTTGACAGCGATCTCCATGCTGAAGATGTCTTCCATGGGGGCGTCGGAGATTATGAGTGGCGAGTCTTGGTTTGAATTGTTGTTGCCGCCAATATTTGCGTCTGCAGACCGATAGTTGGTTCTAGTGGCCGAGCGGATCGGCAGGGTAAAAGTGCTGGCTCCGGTCATACTCAGAGGATTGAGCTTTGCGTCTGTGTTGAGCACGGCAAAGCTGCTGACGACAGACGGAAAGTCGTTTGCCCCGATATTGCTGCCCCCGGTATGCATGAAGGGGCTGTCATCTCCAAAGCCGGGGCAGCTATCAATAATGCCTGATTGGAAATATTGGCCACTGGACATCAAGCCACGGTATGCAGGCGGCCATGCTGCCGAGGCACCGAACGGTGTGATAGGAGTGGCTACGGCAGTAATGCCACCGCTATTTCCACGAGACCAGGAGAAAGGTGTGGACGGCGCCGGAATAAAGCCAGCCTGTCCCACGTTTGTGGCAACTGTCTGACCAGCCGTCGTATTTTCCAGGTTTGGTATGGTATTCTGCTCTTGGTCTTGGAGCACTGTACCGGCTACAACAGCGTCTGTAGCTGCGTCCGCCGTAGCTTCCACGGCGGTAGGCTCTGTCTTGGCTGCCGACTTCCGCTTCCGGATGCGAGGCTTTCGCTGGGCAGGCTTGGTAGGGCTGCTTTCAGTGGCTATGGCAGCGGTGGAACCGGCAGTGGTCGTGTTCTCAGTCGATAATACTGCGTATCCGGTGGTCGTCTTGGCCCTCTTTGCCGTGACATCCCGCCGACCCATCTCGCCGAGTTTGCGTGTCTGCTCAATCAGCCCGCTGTGAACAGTACCGGCGGCAGCAACAACATTGCCGTCACGGTCCTGGAGGTCACCTGTAGTGCCCACCTGCACTTGGCCTGTCCCGATGGCGTGTCGTCCGACGAACACCTGTGCATTGCGCTCCGCGTTCTGTGATCGATTGTTTTCTTTCCGGCGGTATTCGCGGCGCGGGTGAGCTGCCAGCCGAGCCATGTAGTCGGACTCAAGAAGACTGCAGACAGCCGCTTTCGAGCGACGTAGTGTTGTAGTGACAGCATCGAACCGGTCATGGAAGGTAGCAAACTGGGAGTCCCAGCCCCAGTCACGACCGCTCCAGGACATAAAGGGGAGCTGGCCACGGTCGACATCGCGGATTGTGTGCTATAGTTGAAAGGATGATGTTAGATCGAACTATTCTAGATGAATCGTTTTAGGATAGAAGAACATACCAGAATTTCCCAACAAAGCATCTCCACCTCGATGCGGCTTAGACTTTTCACCTTGACGACGCTGATGGTTTCCTTTGGCATCGGGACGGGTCTCGGAGGAGAGTTTGTTCTCTTTGGCTGAGAATCGGCCTCGACCGTGTCCCCAGAATCGCCGGCGCCATCATCTCTCTCGGTGGCCGTTCGCTTCCGTGGTGTAGTAGGGTCGCTGGTATCATTGTCACCATGGCCACTGTGCGCATTGCTGCCAGACTTCTTCAGCGAGATCGGTCGCTTTTTTTCTAAAATGTCGTCCATGTTCAGGATTGCATCATAGAGCTTTCCCACTAACTTTTGCTGCTCTTCGATAGAATTGGGAAATTCAGTTCCACGCTCTGGTGGCACCGACTTAAACTCGAGGCTGGCATACTCGGCGCGAATATGACGGGCCTCGTAGTAGTTGAGGATGAGCGGGTTGCTGGTCTCGCTGTAATAGCTGTTACTCTTCTCTTGGAGTCTCACATCCCACTGTTCAGCACGGCCGTCTAGAAGAGCGACACCGCTAAGCGGAGCATCCGTTTTTCTGACGGGACCGGGTGCAGATATGCGGTGACCTGTGGCCTGACCCGGCGGAACAGCCAAGAAGAGGGGCTTCCATGCCTGCAGGGCAACTACCTTCTTGCGAAGTGTATCTTTGTCCTGCTGTTGAACGTAGGCCGCGACGTAGTCTGTGATCTGCTTCTTGCTGGTGAGGCTATCAAGGATGTTCTTCGGTGGCAACTCTCCATGGTGGATGACATGGTCTGTGATGTAGTCTGTTGATAGCCAGCGACTGCATTAGTCTTTGATAAATTTTGCTTCCTAGTGTGTGTTGTCGTCATGTATGATATACTATGAAAACATACCAAGAGCAAAGAAAAAGAGTCTTCGGTCACTATCATCAAGGACCTGGAGGTAGTCGATGGGCTTGGTGATTTTGCCGTCCATGTTGATATTCATTGTGCTGACTGCTCAGGGCAGACAGGACCCGTGTACCGTGTGGTGTTGAAGATATGTCGAAGATAGAGAAGCTGTTTTGGTTGAAGGGATATGGTAAAAAGAAATGAAGATGAAAGACGAGCAAATGGAGATGAATGTTTGGAGAAGGTTGAGAGAAATATGATAGAATGAGAGTCAAAGTTTTGATAATTGGTCTCCGTCGACGAATCCATTCTCTTAAATAGACATAATCGACGTTCAGAAGAAGACCATGCGGTCCCAGGTCGAGAGCACATCCCATCGTCTGCCAGAAACAGAACAGCCTCGTCCATTCAAGACAGAACCGCAGCGCCGGGAAGGTGTAGTGAAGCTGTCTTGTGCATACCGGCCCCTCCCCTCTGGCCTGGCCGGCCATGGCTCAGCCCGCCCGTCAAGACAGGTCGACCTTCCAGAGTATCTTGCTCGCCCGGAAGGACTATCCGGGTGGGCCTTGCGGGGCGCTAACCGCAAGGGAATGATCCACTGTAGACATTCGCCCCGTGGTGTCTCTCAGGTACGGTATCCTTCACTTGGTTGAGCACCTCCAACCTCATGTGTGGCGTTTCATACTAGCTGCAATACACCCATGGCATCTCTTCTCTTGAGAGTTCATCTCTATCGAGAATTCTCTGTTGATGTAGGCAATAATATCATCGATATATTCAATTCTTGACGTCAGGGCAATGGCCGTGGCGAATAGGCGAAGAGTGCATGCTTCGTTTGCTGTTTAACGTTTTGGAATCCCAAAATAAAACCTCAAACTTTTGCATCTTATCCTTCTTTCTTGTCTGTTTGTTTCCTCACGTGCGTTATTCGTTATTTTGTAAATATCAAAAAGGAAAGTGCGAGCGGAGAGCAGACCATCTAAACGCACGATAGATCCATGGGCAACTAGGCCGTAATAGGCAATTTTGTGTCTAAATGACCACCTAAACAGGAAATGCGTCCTGTGCCAATAGGCACCGTAGATGGTCATAAAATTGTCAAGACGAAGCTGATAAAACGGGTGCCTTTGTTTTCCACGGACCACCAAGTTATGTTTTCTTTCAGAAAAATGTAGCCATTACGGCAAATGGACGCCATCCCCAACTACCATTGGTATCAACCAGACCGCCCGCCTGTGTGTCTCGGCGTGGTCCGGACGAGTCGCTATGGCTAAACGAGGAGCTGTTGGTTCACGCAGTGAGCTATCTCGGTCTGTATGCCAGTTTCGGTGTTGAGGAAACTGTATGGCACAAAGCCAACAGACACAATGGACCGCTCCTCAAATGCAATACCGATGCGATATTTTCCGAAGAAGTGTGCGCAGGCTTCAACAGGCACACTTTGAGTCACTGTCGACCTCCAGGGGACCAAATGTATGTTTGAGCAAACAGCCGTTGGGTTATGTATAAATGTGAGTACTGGCGCTTTCCTTCTTTGATTTATATTTCTCTTGTCAATAACTCTCCAGCCACAGCCTAGCAAACAGCATCATGGCAGCTTCCACGCCAACTTCCGCGGCCAACGCAGAATCAAATACTACTCCCAATACCGTTTCCACCGCCACAACGACCATCGTGCCCACAGCGGCCTCTACTACAGCACGTAATCCCACATCGGACCCTATTTCGCTTTCTGAGCCACATATAGAGCCGAATTCTGCACAACCTGCCGGGGCAGGGCATCTGTCATCAGACGATTCAGACAAAACTCAGTACCAGGAGGGGCTCAAGGAGTCCCGGCACCTACAGTCCCAGCATCCAGAAGGCTTTATGGAGCCTCTCACCGTGCTGCCGACTCAGATTCCGATTAAAAAGAAGAGACCGGGTTCCGAAGATTGCCTTTATAGTTGTTTAGCGTTGGCTATCTGTTGTTCAGTTATGTGATGTTCGTGGGCTACACAGGACTAAAGGAGGACGAAGTTGAGCAACTAGAATAGATGTGACGGAGCTATGAACGAGACACGGAAGAAAAGGTGGTCTCACGAACGAGATTGATGTTTTTTATAAGAATAGCCTAAGACTCTTTGATACAATGCAGTTTGTTGTTTCCTAACCTATAAATGCTACACGCCGCTCCGGCCAACTGAAATATGCGGCAACACTGTGGTCTGGTTGACCGGCATCGTCGTTGGCTTGATGTATTCCGACATCCTCTTCCCGAGGCTGACCATGACCGAGTCCCGTCGCCCTTTTGTATGTTCATGAGTCCCACTGTGCATCGTCTCGCCGGTGCTCTGCCGACGGCTCATTCGCCGGGTTTGGCTGAAGCTTTCCCCGTGTGCATGCTTCGACGAGATGGAGGACGCCGGCTGCGGTACGTGCAGATTGTGTCCCAGGGTAGAGTGATGCTTGGACCGAGAAGTGGGTTTCTTGTTGTCATCATTGACAGGGGCAACCTCTGGCATAGTGAGTACACTGCTCTGCCGAGCTTTCTGGCCGTCCTGGTCGCAGAGAACAAGAAGGATGTCGCTTCTTTCCCCTTTCTTGATGCCGTCCTTGACATCAGTGACCGCATACTCCTCGCCCGCGTCATCCTCTTCTGTCATCATGAACACAAGGGACTGTCGTGACAGGCGGTTGCTGCCGCTGCGGCTCCAGGTGGTGGCCGCGGTCGGGGCCGTTTCGAACGAGACGGTACTGCTTTCGGGAGCAACCGAGTTGTTAATCGCCGACGGACGTCTGCGTTGAAACTCGGACATGGCAGTCGCGGAATCACTGCCGACGCCGCCCTTGGAGTTCCGGCGGTGCTGTTGGTGATCCGAGGAGCTGCTGCTGTTGTACAGGAAGACAAAGCTGTCGCGGTAGGTGGTAGGGACGGCGACCTGACCAAAGTCGGAGGCCGCGTGCTTGGGCACATATGCCGCACCATTGGTCTTCCAGCAGACCTGCATGCTGCTCTCTGTCGTGTTATCTATGATCATGGGCGCGGCCTCCTCCCGCCGCGGCGTGAAGCTGAACCGCCGTTTGGACTTGGACTTGGACTTGGACTTGGACTTGGCGTTGCGGGCACCCGGGATCGCCAATGGTGCGGAAGGCCGTGGGATAGACAGGTCGGGCTTGAAATCGGCTATCTCTTCGCTCAAGAGCGCAGTGGTCGGCGGGACGGTCGACTTATCCGCATGGTACGAGGTGGCCGCCTCGAGATCCAGGACACTCAGGTACTGGCTCTTTCGCGACTTCCTCGTCAGCAGACGGGAAAGCCAGGCTGGCTCGATGTCTCTGGCATGACTTCCACCATGCGACAGGAGCTGCGTAGTGCTGCTTGGACAGTTGGCAATGTGTGCTGTCATTGTGCCTTGCAGAACCTCTGAGAATTGTTTTGAAAATAGGAAGAAACAAAGTAAAGGAATAGAGTACGATGGCAACAAATTTTAAGAAAGAGAAGAAAAAAGAGAACACGATGAACAGAGAAATTTGAACAGGGAGACAATCTCGCCCTTTTAAAAGAGAAAAGAAAACCTACCTGCATCGTTTTCGGACGACATTGGCATGGGTCTTAGAAGGGAGAAACAGATGGATCAGCTCGCCAACCGTTTGGTTCAGTTGTCAAATAAAAAAAGTAAGTTCAACCCAAGTAAAACAGTTGCACTTCCCAGCCAGGGATCCTATCCCAACAGACGAGCACATCAAGGTACAAAGAAACAAAATGAGGAGAAGCAACAAACCCCAACAGACCGAATCGCTGGGCAAGGACACCGCGGAAAGGGAACGAGGAGAGGAAAGAAAGAGTAAATGAGCCCACCAGCCATAGCGCTGGGTATGGGTATCTTCGAGAGACACTGGCGGTGGTGCTGATGCAATTCCAAATGCGGCCAATGTATGGCGCTATGGTGTGGAAGAGGTGGCTGTCGTTAGGTCGGGCAAGAAAGGAAACCGACAATACGATTATATAGCAAATGATGGTCGAGAACTTGGGCACTCCAAAACGAATTGTCGGGACCGAAAACTTGAGCAGAAATAGAGCAGATGACGCATCGCGAACGGTCACCTGAAAAGAGCAAGAATTCGTAGAAACGTTCGCCGAAACGATCAATTCAATTCACGACATCTTGTCGCCTTTCTGTCTTTTCGTTTCCCAATTGCAAATGATTCCTGTGCTGCATTACAGTCGCCACGATGCCATCCCATATAGATCACTAGATCAATGGATCAAAGGGGAGTATGGCGCAAGCCACAACAGTGGCAACTCCACCAATTTCACCAACCGGGATACTGTTGGGTCGGCAACTCTTTTGGTATTGTTAGTGGCACTCGCCCTTTGGAGCACACACTTCTTGAAGAGTGCTCCGATCGTTCAATAAATGGACCGAAAAAGGTCGTATGAGGCTCGTTTTCGTTCTCCGTGGTCATCGAAACCAGGGCATCAGTCGACAAGGGACCAACGCTGAGCAAAATGCTTTGCGAGAACAGGTTCTGAGGCCACGTTGGTTCCTCTCGCTATTTTTTGTTCTTTTCTTCGCTTGCGGAAATAGGGTTGTGCGCAGTTCACTAAGCTTATTGACACAGCATGCATAACATCGTTTGACGACGCCACAGCAACCCACAGGTGAGACTTTACGCTCTGCGCAGAGCGAGAGATGCGTGGCTGAGACATTTGTTAGTCCGGTTTCATATCAAAGTAGTCAGTCTCCCAGGTATCTCCTCCCTTCGACAGAAACTGCAACAAAAATACAAAACAGGGAGAATGTCAAGAGCATAAGCGTAAAACGCCCCTGACAGCCGTTCCGAGCTCTCAACGGTCCAGGCTCGAGGAGGATTTCGGAACGCGAATGAATGGCGCTTTTGCTGGTTGTGGAAGGCCTGATAGAAGTTTAGGAATGAAGAACACGAAAATGAAAAGACAATAGAAAATCGGTCACAAAATAGGACGCACTGGGGCTGCTGAGACATAACAGGCCAATATTGTTTCGCGATGTTGAAGAGTCGCTGTTCATCGTTAGCGCGTCTTCGGAACAGGAAGTGACAGTCAATCCGTTACACGTGACCTCGCGTTGCCTTACTTTAGGAAGGCGGTCAGCCAGAACCTGGGCGAGCTACCCTGGCAGAAACCAGGCCCACAGATCCGGGACGGCAAGAGCTAAACCGCTAAACATGGGATTAAGCCACGATTGCCTCCTAAAAAGGCCAGAACACAGACAAAGATACACGAGAACACGGCTACGTCAGATCCCCCAAACACCACGATACGGGAAAAGCAAAAACAGATCGTCGGCCTCCCGTCTCCAACACCACCATTCTCTACAGGGTGCTACACTGTCTCAAATTATAAAGAAACATAGAAACTCAACCGCGTGCCTTGACGGACAGCTCGTCGACCCCCTTACCTCTCTTTCTCACCCCCCCGTCCTTTGACGGCGACGACTTTCTCACCATGGTAAGAGCTACCTTTTCCCGCATGTTGTACTTTCTCTCTCTGTTTCCGTCCATGATTCCCTAACACCCCCTTCCAGAACACCTCATTCAACAGCGCGCTCAAGCAGAGCACATCCATCCGCAAAGACCTCTCCTCCCTCTCCGCGGCACTCGGCGCCGACCCCTCCGCGCCACCACAACAGCAGCAGCAGCCGCCCGTGTCCGCCGCCGCCTTTGGCGCTCTGTCCGCCAGTCTGACCGCCTTCACACGCACCGTCGACGAGTACAATGCACTCGCCAAGCAGGAACTCAACCCGGCGAAACAAGAAAAGGCCTTTGACCGCATCCGCAATTTCCAGACCGAGCTCAGCGAGTTCCGCGCACAGTTTGTCAGCTTGAAAGCGGCGCGCGAGGAGGCTGCGCACCAGTCGAACCGCAGCGAGCTGCTGGGACGGCGGCCGTACGCAGCAGCCACACCCGAGAACCCCTATGCAACGACATTGGCCACGGCGAGCGGCAGCACAGGCTATGGCGGTGGCGGCGGTGCTGGCCACTCCAGAACAATGAGCATGGCCGAGGACCAGCGCGAATCGCACGCGCTGCGTGAGCAGAGCTTCTTTGCCAACACGAACACGGCGCTGGACGAGTACATTGCACGGGGCCAGGCGGTGCTGGGCGACCTGAGCAACCAGCGGGACATGCTCAAGAACACACAGAAACGCATGTACACAGTGGCCAACACGCTGGGCATCAGCGGCGACACGATTCGTATGGTCGAGCGGCGCGCGCGGGAAGACAAGTGGATCTTTTGGGCGGGCGTCGTGGTGTTTGTGCTGTTTTGCTGGCTCTGCTTGCATTTCTTGCGCTGAGAACCCCGGTGTGTCAGGTACAGTACAGGGGAATGTCGGTGGAAGATCATTTGCGTTATGTTACAGCAAGTTTGCTTCCGGTGGTATTTCAGCGCGGCGTTTTTGTTTTGTCCTCAATTTTCACGGGTTCATGTACATGCCTACTGTTATTTGG
The DNA here is from genome assembly GCA_021397985.1 of Sporothrix dimorphospora. Lineage (NCBI taxonomy): Eukaryota > Fungi > Ascomycota > Sordariomycetes > Ophiostomatales > Ophiostomataceae > Sporothrix > Sporothrix dimorphospora. Next base: position 89,624 of record WOUA01000083.1, read on the forward strand.
GAACCTATGATTCCGTATTTCATCCGGGAAACCAAAGATGATTGTTTGGGCATTTTGACTAGGATGAAGGGGTCTATTATGCTGAGCAGGCATGCCATCCGCGTTCGCTTTACAAACAACAAAAATAATATATACCCTAATCTATCACCAATGATACAAAGGTCGAAAATACAAAAAGAACGGGATTACTTGTCCTGCCACTCCTCCTTGAGGGCTATCGTAAAGACGACCGAGCGGTTCGTCTGCACTTCGACCACCTGCGTCTCGGACAGGACGTGGTTGCTCGTCGACATCTGCCCGCCAAACTCCGTCGGCCAATCCGTGACGTCCCACTCCAGACCAGACGTCGTGATGATGCTGGGACCTTGCATCGGCAAGATCCCAACGTGCTTCGCAAACACGTCTTCACTTGGCTCGCCATCGTCGCCGTCGCCGAGTCGCTCACGGACGTGGATGCGGTGGCGACCGGGCAACAGTAGAAACGTTAGGCTATCGCTCGTTAGAAGGAATGTGCGGCCGTGTGCGGCCTTCTCGTTCGCCCAGTCAATCCGGTAGTTCCCGCTGGTTGCATCTCGCCGCCGCTCGTCGAAGAGGTAGAGGTGATGCAGCTGGCTGACGCCCTGGTCCACGCGGCCGCCGAGTCCTCCCAGGGCCACGACGTCGAGGCCCGGTTTCCGGTCGCGAACAAGCTTCACAGCCTTCGTGAAGTCAGTCGAATACTGGTTGCTGTCGTGGATGACCTCCGTGGCATGGCCAGCCACCTCGGTCTCGAAGTATTGCTGGACATCTGGACGCAGCGAGTCGAGGTCACCAATAATAACATCAAGGTCCCGCTGGATGGAGAGTTAGCAGACAGCGAGATGTCTATGACTGACACAAAGTGAACTAAAATATGCAACGGACGGCACTTACAAAGTCTTGGTCTACATTCTGCAGAACGTCATGCAGCTGGTTTGCGCCTCCGTCCGCCGCTACTCGGAACTGTGCTGTGAAGATGTCAGACTTGGTGACCAAACGACGAGGCGGGGTCTCCCCTCTTGCATGGACAAACGTACCACTTTTCCATACGCGCTGAACGGTTTCCAAGGTCGCTAATGGCTGGTTGAGGACGACGACGACATGTGGCTTTGCTGCGATGCGAGGTGTCTTCTGAAGAAGGCGAGCCGGATACCATTCAAAGAGCGGCGTGTCTGCCGCTGTAGAGGTGGAAGTCATTACAGTAGTGGGATGGAGAGATGAAGGGTGATAAGAGACAAGAGATACCCAAGCGATCTTCGTCGACGTGGTTTGAGTTACATCGTTGAAGTAGGTAAGGGATAGAGCTTGAGGGTTATCGTTTTCGCCATATACGCCATTTGCGTAGAGCTAGGCTTCACGCACTGCGAACGCACTTTCCTGGCGGGACATAAAGATAGGCACATTGTGGAAGTTCCATCAGAGCTGCAATAGGAAGGAACGAGCCCGCCGCCAGCATTCTCTACCAATATCATTGAATGCTAAAGTCGTTAATTAATTCAGATCTGGGGCATACGATGAAATACAATTAAAATTAAAATTATACTCGCGATGCCAATACAGACAAAATCATGAGGAAAAGCCCACGTACATTTGCCCTGCAGTAATTACGTCCAGCCTGCATCGTGCCTTCCTTGCCCATGCGACAGTGCTGCAGGTGGCACCTTGCCCCCGGGGCCAAATTTTTAGCTCCAGCCAGCCAATCGCCCGCCCGGATGACGGCGGAAACGCAGGCGCTCAGCGCATGTGTCCCAATTTTCCTTTGTTCCCGGCCGTTATGCTGACCAATTCGGCTCTGTAAATTTTTCGGAATAGCTCGTTCAGTTTCCTTCTCTCACCATTTTCGCATCCAAGCTGCATCCTCGAAAACGCGACATTTTCTTTCCACTCTCTTCCCTTTTCCTTTTGTTCCGGCATTCGCGCGCATCCTTCTTTTTTTCTACGGCCAACATTTTAATTCATTCCTTCTTTATTTTGCCCTTCTTTCTTGTACATTAATCCCCCCTTTTCACAAAACCCCGGGCCTTCCACAATGTATCGCGCGTCATTACGTTCCTCGGCGCAAATTGCCCGCACCATCCGCCACCCGGCCGTGTCCGGCGCTCCCCGGCGGTTCGCTTCGACGGCGGCCGGTAGCAACAGTGGCACGTGGAAGGGCACCGTCGCCCGCTGGGGTGTGGCTGCCGGCGCCCTGTACTGGTACAACACGAGCCCGATTTTTGCCGACGAGACGGCGCGCCATAACTCCCTCGCGAGCCGACCGACATCGACGACGACATCCACCGACGACTCTGCCACGATTGTCCCCCAGGATTCCGAGTTCCGTACCGTCGACTCCCTACTAGAAGAGAAGCAGAGGGCCGAGTCGGAGAAGAAGGCTGCGGCGGCAGCAAAGAGCAAGAAGGCAGACACAGCAGCGACGACCTCGTCCAAATCCACACCCCCTCCCCCCGGCGGCGAGGGCTCGACGGTCGTGGGTGACGGCTCGCCGGCGGCGCTGGAGGAGGAGGCCGGTCAGCAAGGCGCTTTCAACCCGGAGACTGGCGAGATCAACTGGGATTGCCCGTGCCTGGGCGGCATGGCTGACGGCCCCTGCGGCGAGGACTTCAAGGCGGCGTTCAGCTGCTTCGTCTACTCGACTGAGGAGCCCAAGGGCATGGACTGCATTGAGAAGTTCCAGTACGTCGCACCCCAGCAACTACATTCCATCTCCCTTCTCTCTAATATATAATGCTAACGAACAACAGGCACATGCAGGATTGCTTCCGCAAGTACCCCGAGATCTACGGTGCCGAGCTCGCCGAGGACGAGCAGGACGGCGAGAACGCCGGCCCCGACAACCAGCAGCGGCCTGGCCACGTCGAGGGTGTCCCCGAGGGCGTTGCGGCGTCCGAGTCCCAACCTGCCAACGTGGCGGCTGCCCACAGCGAGGCAACACCCGCGAAGACGACCTCGACCGCCAAGAGCGACACCGCAGCAGAGAACAGCGCACCGGCACCAGCGGCTGCACCAGCGACGCCCGCTGAGGCCCCCAAGGACGACATTGTGCAGGCCGAGAGCAGCCAGTTTGATGCATCTGCGGAGCAAGAGCCTGCCGACGACAGCCACGTGCCCAAGGCCGCATTTGACGCGACTAGCGCCAACAAGAACTAAATTTTAAGAACGAGGCGAAGAGAAGAATGATCACCACCTGTACAAAATTAGACGGAAGACAAAAAGGCGTAGGAAAAGCGAACATGGGAAGAAGGAAGGACGAAAAAGAGCCACGAAATTTTCAAAACGATGGAGAGAGAAGGGCGAAACACCAAACGAGAGTCCATATCTCTTGGGGATGTTTCTATGCGCCGTCCACGGAGATCAAGCTCGAAGCTGCCTCTACCGTTCTCTCTTCATCGTTATGTACACTCATGTATATGTATAATGCAGCGGGAAAGATCTTGCCGCATATAAAAGAGGATGCAGATACCTGAAGAATAGACGATCCTTCTCTTATTTATCACTTTATTCACGTTTCAAATCTTGCATTTTTTTTTCATTTGTCAAGTTAGATATCAAGATCAATTTGGAGAGAAATTATCTAAACTATAACTACGGCAAAAAAAAACAAGATGTGTTTTGCACGATCTGGGGTATAATAACTTCTCAAAACAAGTACAAAGCAATTTTTTGGTGTTTTTGGATTTTGAAAAAATTTTGTTCTTCCCTGACTTAGAAGTCAAAAGACAGCGCGGGTTTCATAGCCCCCTTCATTTTGTGCAAAGCAGAGTATATCTTATTGTGCATGCGCTTCTCCTGGGGAAAACTGTTGACAGAGCCATTCTGAGTGACGGCAGTCCCGCTAAACAGGGACTCCATGGCCTGCTTCGTCTCGCCAAAGCGAACACGCTCCGAGCCTTGCATCTTGACATCGGACTGGAGGTGCGCCTTCCACGAGAGGTCTGCAGGGCTGGACTCAGAGCCAAAGTCGTGGAAGACACGAACTTGTACGGCACTGGACACGTAGCTGGTGGTGCAGTGCTTGCACCGACTAGAGCTGTGCCTCTTGGACAGAATCTGCTGCTTGGTGATCTGGATGTGAGGGCATACATCGATACGCACAGACTTCTGAGTGGCGTCCAGCTGGTAGAGCGCCTGGAGAAGGAAGTGCAGACAGCCATCTTGGTCCTTGGCGACCTTGGGTGTGAACGAATTCGGCAGCCCATCGTTACGGGGAGTCAGGGAAATGTCTGAAGTGCGGCGCATGGTCGCCTTGTCCGAAATGGCGTACGCCTCAGTCAGCTTCTTGAGGTAGTCCTTGAAGTTGGTGGCGCGGCCAGTCCGGACCAGGCGAGTAAGCTTGAGCGCCATTTGGACCTGGTGGTGACTGATCCCGGACAGGTGCGTCTTGGTCTTGAGGGCACATTGTGCCATCTTGTCGGTGTGGTCTTGACCGTAGACAACATCCATGCCCGACGACAGAGGAATATCATTCGTGTCAATTTCGTGGAGCAGCTCGCAGACGTCACATGCCCAGAGATCAGCGTGCTTGCGAGCGCGTCTGCTCAGGTGCTCCATGGTGTCGTCGTGACACGCTTGCTCATTGGAGTCCTCCACGTCGAAGGTGTCATCCATATTCGTAAAAAAGTCTTGAAAGGCCATTTTGAGCGATATGGCAAAATATCTGAGTAGCTACAGGTAAGTCTGGCGGTGAGGCTCGGTGGATGCAATTTTTCTGGAGTTTTCTTTTGATGGAGAGCTGGCAAAAAGCACAAGTTTGGAAGGAACGAGTGGTGGGTGTGGAAGGTGGGTGGTTGTGGTTGGCAAAACTTGGGCGGTCTGGATCAGTCACGGGAAGTGATTGAGCTAGAGCGATCTGAGAAAGATTGGGGGCTTTATCAAAAAAAGTTTTTGTAGATGGGAGAGTTGCAAGATCAAAATCGACGGAGAGGGGAAGGGAGGCCGGGTCTATATGCTTTTTTGAGGACGAGAAGAGAGAGGACGAGAGGAGCTGGAGCGGACTCAGCATCGAGCCGTGACTCGAGTTTGCGTCGTGGCCTTTTAGAAGCCAAGATCTTGCAGACTACGTGGTGACGATTGTGTCTACTCAGCAACGCACCTATGAGGCTATTTATATCTAATACCAACACTCGATACCACCAAACGTAGACCCGTGGTGTCTACCTTGCTGCTCTGTATATTTTTATGACGATGCTGCTGCCTCGCTCCGGAAAAATAGCAAATACACGCCTTGTAAGCTATGCATATGATTTTGGGAGACTTCTACTACTTCACATATATATTATCCCGTGATGTCAAAGGTGCGGGGTGGGAGGGGTTTGAACAGATCAAGCGATGCTTCGAAAGTGTTATTTTTATCAAAAGTCCACACAGAAAGGCCCAAATAATTACGATCTCGCGAGGACGAGAGTCAAAGCTTGCCTTCAACATTTGAGCAAGCTTCGTCTATTAATCTTGTCGTTGTTTTGTTGTATTTTCTGGATCGTTCGCTCTTGCCTCTGTTTTGATCGTGTAAGTGAGGTTGCTTGGTCCAATCAGAGCACAGCGTATATTCGCACCCTCGAAGTCTCCCAATGTCCGTGCAAAAACCCCATGTGATAGAGCACGTGCTGAGCTAACGAAAGTTCCGGTATGTGTGCTCCACCGAGAGCCACTTTTTTACCCACAGCGTCTGCTTTCAGGCGCTAAACCGCTGCAAGACCAGGCCAGGCCCAGACCAGATCGCAGCACATGCTGAGACGACCGCCAGAAGACCCGCCTGACGGAGTACTTTGTCCAGGTAAGGACCCATACCCATGGCCGATTTTGCGATTCTTCGCGCAGAACGACGTCATCGCCCCAAAGCTCTTCGCGGCCCAGTCATGCTCCCGCCATTCGCTCCTGCCATTTCCCACTTTGTCTGTCGATCGTACCTTCGATCTTCTGCGGCCATTTTTGGCTTTCTCTTTTGTCTCGCATTTCGTTCGGTGCTCTTCCTGTGTCTTTTCCCGTTGGTGCCCGCGAGCTGTCTTTGATTACGCCCGCTCCTGCCCGACAAAGACGAGAAAAGCTCTCCCGTCGGCTCCGTTGTAGTCTTGCCCGCAGAAAAACACAAGCTTGCGCCTTCCTTGGTCCAAGGTAGAAGCAAAAGCACCCCACCTGTGCACACCAAGGAGAAGGGGTGTGAAGTCACCATCTTGGCCCCGTAGCGGCCGCCAATCCACACCCTGTCGAACCAGACCAAGGCAAGACCATTTGGCGCTCGATTGCTTGCTTCTGTCAGACCTTTCTTCGATTCTTTCCTCTTTCGTGCCCCTCCCGAGGACCAGACGATAATAAAAACTAAGCTTGTCCCATCCCCTTCGTCGTCCCGCATCTATCTTCTTTCTTCCCTCACAATCACCACAATCTAATACTCAAATAACCAAACCGCCCAATTCATTTCCTCATTCTCTCGCATTCAGACTTTTCTCAGTCTCTCACACACACTCCGTCCACACAAAATAGCTAGCTGCCACCGCGCATTGTTCTTATCGCCAAAAGTAAGCGCCCCTTGCTACTGATCTATTTTGCGCCTCCCTCTGCGTCCCCTGGCGATCGGAAAACTCCTCGCCCTGGGGTCGAGAACGGGCTCGCATTCTACGTCATTATTACTGTGTTGTGATGTTTACTAACGTTGTGTTCCTTTCCCTCGCGCGCAGTGTCGTACGCAGACATCGCTTCCAAAGGCCCCAAGCAGACGCCCGAACAGGTATTGTACCCCCCCTCCCCATTTCTGCGGCCTCCCCAGTCGTGTTTTGGCGATCAGCGGCCAAGCCGCCGCACTTTGACTATTCTTTTGCTATTGCCTGCTCACACACCCGTCCCCCAAAAAGGCTGCTGCGCCGCAGATTCCCGAGGTCGAGAACACCGAGTCCGTCGCCTCTACCACGTCATTCCCCGACGTCGACTCCCCTGATATCCAGACGATCGCCTCCTCCGACGCACAGGAATTGATTGATACGGTCAAGAACGACACTGAGGACCTCGTCCGCGACCTTGACACCCAGAAGGCGAAAGCCTCCAGCACTGCTAAAAACACCAAGGAGAAGGTGAAGAAGGCCGCCGGCAAGGCCAAGGACAAGGCCAGCACCAAGGCCCGCGAAGCCGAGGCCCAGGCCAAGCGCGCCGACAACTGGTTGACGCACCAGTTTGCGATTCTGGAGTCGGACCACCCCGCCGCGACAAAGGCGGCCGTGGTCGGCAACCTGGTGGCTGTTGTGGGTCTGGGCGCGTTCCTGGGTTTCCGCGCTTGGGGCTTGCACGAGCAGGGCCGTCTGGACTGGAAGAGCACAGCAACAGGCTTGGCCGTGGTGGGAGCCGTTGGCGTCGTGGAGAGCACACTTGCAAAGTGAGTTTGTTGTCTATTTTCGCCCTTCGTTCTTTTATCTTTCGTCCATCTGCTAACGACGATACAGCTACTTCTACAAGGCACAGGGCAAGAAGTAGTAGTCACCTACATAGGTGAACTAGGAGGAGGGGATGTTGTCTTGAGGCTGGCTTTTGCGAGCACGCCACATTTCTTGATGAATTTCCTTGGGTCGTCTATTTTGAACAGTCTGGCATGTTCTGGGCACGGCGGTATTCAGGGTGGGAAGGGATAGGGATTTTGTTTTTGCGTTTTATTCATTTTGTTTTACCAGGAATCACTTCCCTTTGTGTATTGTTGTTCGGAGATCATTCCACTCTATCCAATAAAATATGTGCATTTTGCTTTGTTGCACGCTGTGCACAGCGTTCTACTATACAAGGGGGGGGGGGGAGGACACGCCATGGCCTGAATAATCGCAAGAGAGAAAAAAGATAATCAAAAAAGATAAAAGAAACAAGGCGCGAAAACCGTGCACGCCAACCCCGTCTAAGTGGTAACGCGAAAAAGAGCTTTCGTAAGATGTGTATCATGAACATCGCCGAATTTCTCAAAACAACAACGTTACAAAAAGTATGGTCGAGAGTGAAAGAGAGATGCGAGAACCCCCCGAAAAGTGAAATTCAGAAACGCAAGTGAAAGGAAACGAAGAACGCTGAAGAGAAACAGAAAACCCCAGGATAAGGTAAGACACCAGAGAAAGGATTGAGAGAAAGAGAAGAACAAAAGGGGAAAGAAAACGCTACCGCATAGGCCGGCTAGTTGCCCTGCCGGCTGATAGCCTCGCGCAGTCGCTTCACCCAGTGCTTCCGCAGCATGCCCGGCATCTTGCAGAACATAACGGCCTTGCTCGTGTCGGTGAGGATCTTCTCGGCAATGCGGAGCTGTAGGTCCATGTCTTCATCGGAAAATTCCAAGAAAAAGATCTCCATGGCCTGCTCGGGCCACCGCGTGGTCGACGCCAGGGTTGCGGCCGCGGCATATTTGGACAGTACGTCGCCCAGCAGGTTTGTGATGCCGTCAACACGGGCGTTGCTGTTGCTTGCTCCGCTACCGGAGCCCTGCCGGGCAGCGCTACCCGGAACGATGGCGTCGCTAAACGACGAAAGCCGCGACCCAGCCGGGTTCTGGCCGCTGCCACCGGCCACGTTCGCAGCTGCCGTCGCAGAAGCAGCCGCGGCAGCGTTCGCTTGAGACTCGGCGCGGTTCCGGGCCGCTGCGCTGTTGGCGCTGATGCTGCCCTCGGTGCGCCGCCGTTTGGATGCTGTTGTTGCTGCGGCGGAAGTGTTGTCGCCGCCGGGCGCGAAGCGTTTCTGACCCTGGCCACCCGCATTGTTACTGCTACTGCTACTGCTGCCATTGGGTTCATCCGGGGGTGTTAAGGCCGTCGCATTGCTTGCGCGACCAATGGCACCTACTCCTGTCTGCCGCAACGCGCCAGCTTGTGATGGCGGCGGTGGTGGCTGGATCGCCGAGGTCGGCGCGGACGCGGCCTGTACTGCGTTGTTGGGTGTGCTCTGCAGAGTCGGCCGTATTTGCTGCACGCTTGCGTTGTTTTGTGCTGCGTTGCCGCTGGCCTGCTGCCGCGACTGGGGTGTGTTGCCGGCCGGAACAGGGACGGGCGTGGAGTTGACGGTCGGAATGATGCCGGAGTTGTTGCGCTGGGGCGTGGCGCTGGTGTTGTTGCCCACGATCGGTCCGTTTGCAAGGCGCATGATGCTGGTGCCCGGTGGTGCTTCGCTGCCTGGGATGTTATCGGGACCCTTCCTCCGGGGCTTCGTGACGCGCTTGGGCTGACCGCCGGATCCGACGACGTCGGGGAACAGGATTTCAAGGTACTCGGCGTTTTCGAAGGGGCGCTCGCGGAGTGCGCGGGCGAGAGGCTCTTTCTACACGATGGGTAAGGAATCATGGTTAGTGAGCTCCTAGCAAACGAGCTTGTCGAAGCACAAAACTTCTCTTACCTCAAGATGGCTCGTCCACGCCTCTTCGCTTCCCTTGATGATGCGCGTCGTCGGGTCAAAAGAAAACTGCGGGTTCTCCATCAAGCCGCGCCACAAACGAAATTTCTTACGCGCATTGTCCGTCTTGTTAATCAGATGCGACTTGGTCGGATACGCGCCCTGGTCGCGCAGCATGGCGAGAGCGCGGTTCCATGCTTCGGGCTTGAAGCTCATGTTCTCGCGCAGGCCCAGCTGGACGGACTGGCATAGCGACTGGAAAAAGGTAGTCTCGTAAGCCGGCGTCCAGCTAAATCGAGGCTTCTTCTGCCATGGTAAGAGCGCGGTCGGCACAGACGAGTGCGGATCGCTCCTCGGCGACTCGTCCTCCGACATGGTCCGCGGCGTTCAGTGGTGGAAAGCCGGAGCGGGAACGGCTGGGGCGGTGCGCGCAAGTCGTCGGCGTTTCACTGTCAGTAGGTCTGGCCGCGGGCGCGGTTCGGCGCGAAGAAAGCTCGGCACCAATATGCAAAAGGGTGGCGCTGGACCGGCAGACGTGCAGGGCGAAATGCGGACGAGGCCGCGATGGTGGTAGTGGTGGCGATTAGAGACGGAGCGGCGACCGTGGGGGGAGGAGACGACGGAAGAGCTTGACAGACTTATGTGAAGGAGGGTTTGGGGGGAGAGAACGGCGGCTAACGATGCAAACGGAGGGAAACGAATGGGAAAGTGGGAAATGAAAGACGGAGAGAAAGAGGCGAGGTAAGGGGAAAGGGGGACGGGCAACGCAAAGGTATTCGTAGTAGCGACACGGTACGACAAAGAGGGCGACGGAGGGTGCGGAACGGAAGGACCGGGGTTAATACGAGGATAAGATTGTAGGAATGGCTTATTGGGGAAAGAGCGAGTGCGAGAGTGTCGTCAGCTCCGTAATGCTTGCGAGCGTTGTTGGTGGCTCCTTCCTGTATCGCTTTCTTTCCCTCAAACGGTGACGAGGTACGGAGTAAATGGGAAACAACGAGGCAATTACTCCATAGAAGGAAAGAAAACAGAACGGCCGAGTTGGTTGGGCTGAAAGGTGCAAAAGGGGACAGGGAAGGAGAAAACGGAGGCTGGAAGAGTGAGGTAAGCGTTCAAAAAGTTGGCGAAATGGCAACAGGAAGAATTGAGGAAACTAATAAATGGAGCCTGGTAAATCGGAGGAATAACAAGATCGGCCGTTTCCACTCCGTGGATAGCCTTATTACTTCTCACTATTTCCTATGGTAACAATGCGAGGGAAATGGAAGAGCAAAGATGAAGAGCACGAAATGAAAATGGAGGAGGGAAGGAGGCCAGAAGAGAAAAGAGAGGGGGAAGGAGCTCCAGCGTTTTGAGAGGGTTGCGAAATGTGAGTGGCTGGGTGGTGCGAAGAGAGGCAGCCCAGAGTTTCGGCGAGGACACCCACCCTTTTAGGGATAGGGAACGGTCGAGCCGGTGGCGTTATTGGCTGGTCGGGCATTATTGGCCACCGCAGGCTGGGCTGTGCGTATTACGGAGCCTTTTGGCCTATTTTTATTTTTTTTCTTAAAGAAAAAGAAACCGAAAATTCCCAGCTTCGTTTAGCGCCGGCCGCCAAAATTTGAAACGGAAAGAGCTGGCCCCGTCAGGCCACGACGAGTCAATACGCTATTACGACGAACAGACAGCGTAAAACCCGCTTTACAGAGATGCCCACTGTGCTTGTTGACGGTGTGTCGCGTCCAGTTTGCACTCCGTATTCCTACGTATATCGTATTATTCGTGTCAATTAAAACAACCAACCGCACACAAGACGCGCCATGTTATGAGACGCGAGCCGAATCCGACTGGTGCCTTCATGGAATAGTTCTGGAGCTACTCCGTACAAGAAGAACAATGGAACGGTGTCGCGATACGGCACACCATCGCAACACGGACACTTTTCTACGACGTACGGCTCTCCATCAACCAAAGGAGTGAGCCAGAAGAGGTAGTCTGTGCGAAACGGCCGGTCTGTGAGAATTGCAAGAGATGACGACGCTGAACTCTAGGCTAATATCTGCAACCTGCCTGTGGTCTCCGGTGTTTCTAGTTGCTCGAGCGAGTTGTCGTTTTGGTTCTGCTTCTTCCTTTCTGTCATCGTTGTGATGTTTTCCTCTCTTGCTTCGCTGGTGTTCGTTTCCTTCTGCTCCTCCGGGGTGTTGAATAAAACAGCCTGGCTTCAGCAAGCTTTCCGTTGAGCGTCGAAAGTTTGCCAGAAACTCAGTCACAAAGTGTGGGGCACAGAAGCGGGAAACACCTGCAGTTGCTTGTATTTTTGTCATGCAAAAAAGAAAATTTTCTTTCTTTCTTAAATCTTAAACTTAACATGTTTGTTGCGTTATAAAGAGTGTTGCTTCTCGCATTTTAAAACCTGTGCCACGTCCTTCGGCCGCGACCAAGCGGCCTCCGGTTTCGACAGCGTCCTTTTTGCTTCAAATTTCCTTTCACTCTCGTTGTTTCTTTCCTTTTGCCTGTTTTGGTTGTTTTCGTGCATGTGTCGACTCGCTGATGTGCGTTGATTTCATTGTTTTCGTCGTACAGCGTCAAATATTCTCAAGCCGTGGCCTTCTGTCTCTGGTATATCGGCCTCGGTACCATTTCTGGGATCCATCAATCTGGGCATATTTCTCACGAATCCTATGTCTACTTCTCACAGGATTAACATACTCTCCTAGTCTGGCCTCAGCCCTGATAACCTCTTCGTACCTTTAAAGGAGCAGCTGGCTAGCACGGCCGTCCTTGCGCACAGCCCGTCGACAGGCGTCTTGAACGCGCCACTTTGGGCAGCCAAATGCTGGGAACGCATGAATGATTGCTGGATGATCTACCAGATCGCACCGCGCGAGCGAGGGGTATGGACAGCAGCAATCGGAGCGGCAGGTACGACGTCTACCTTCCTTTGCACAAAATGCCCGCACCCCGTACCCAGCGAAAATGGCTGGCAGACAGGTACTGCAAGGAACATGGACACCGAGTGGCTAGCGGCGATCATAGCAGAGAAAGAGGGTGCGAAGCAGGGACTCCCTCAAAGGCTCAGCATGGCATTTCCCCGTCGACTCGTCGTGACGAGAGCCCCAATCCCCCTATGAGCCATGGGTCGATGATGTACGGAGTACATCGCCGAGATGCCCTCACAGACGCCCACAGACATTTTGCAGGTGGCCTCGCACCTGGCTGGTTCGCTTCCTCACAGACTTGAGTTTCGTTACAGTTTCTCCGCAAAACCTGTCGGAGACCGGGAGGAAGCATACGCGTCGACGGTGTAAGATACATACAAAACGAACGTAACAACGAGGATGCTGCGTAATAAGCCGTTTCTAGCGTCGTACCCACAACGGCAGCAAGGGGGGCAGACACATGGGAAACAGACCCCTGTTCCTTCTGTTTCTTCTTGCCCGCTGTTCTGGGGCAGACAGCATTCGATTTCGACCAGTTGTGGGCGACCATGGCACTGGAGGTGGTGAGATGCTGAAACACAAGAGTGGTGGCTGTTTGGAGCAGAAGGTGAAACACGCTGGCAATTTAGGGGGAAGTCGCATTCTCACCAAACAGAGACCCAACCTAACCCATCGAACAAAGCGACCCTTCCACGCAATGCGACGTAATACGACCGGGGGCGAGCAAAAAGAAGTCGGCCAAGCTGTCTCGAATAGGAAAGTGACGAGTACTGACTAGGAAAGGCCATGATGGAAAATATGGCAATATGGCATCCTCTCAATCTCATTCCTGCATACAAGTACTCCGTACTGGACCGACATCTAAGACGTTTTAAGACATTTCAGGACATTCACAGGGCTCTTGCCCGAGCCAATCCGTTGGCAGACATGACATGCATTTTGCCCACATCGGCCTCTGTGAGAGTCTTCTGTTGTAAGGTGATAACATTTCGAACCGCTTTTACACTCTGTCACACATTTACCGCCATAGAATGTTCAGCTATGTGAGTACCTCTCGTCACAAGACAAGTGTGGAAGGACCAAGCTGCACGTGCGGCGAGCACACAGTACATAACGAGAGATCTCTCTACATCTTGCCTGCATGCATGCAAGTATATGTATGTAATCAGCTGATATGATCTTTATGTTCGAGACAACCGGCTAGAGAGGATAGAGTGCCTGTGAATTTCGAGCCAAGAGAAGATGCAGTCTGCTTTTTGACAAAAATATATATGGTAAATGTTAAGTTTTCTTCTTATAATTTATTTCAAAAAAAAAAACACCATGCCATCCAAAAATAAAAATAAACATCTAGATGAGAGCGGAGAAAACCAAGACATGCCATTACCCATTGAGAGGAGACAGAAAGACAAAGTAAAGACGAACGAAGCAATAAAGTGGACATGTGACTTGCCAAGATGAGCTTCTTTTTACCTATGCGTTGTGTTTGCGATGCTATTGTCTTGTACTTGTAATTCACTTGGATCTTTAGTTTTATTATTTATTTTTGCACGCTTTACACCGCCACAGCAGCCAAACTGCGGTTCCAGTAAGCCATAAAAAACCAACCCGGGCTTTTTGGCGAGGTCGATCATTGGCAGCCACCGATGTGCCGCTGGCGAGTGACGAACCACTGATGCGCAGCACCCTCGAAGCTGTGTGTGCCTGTGCCAGACATGCGTCCATGCTGATCCCTTGGCGAGGAGGCCATCCTCTTTAGGCACTAGCTGCACCGACCTCTTTTGTCTCGCATATCGTGGGCAATCTTTCTCAAAAGATATGTGAGGGTTAGTGGTACAGGCCAAGTCATGCGCACCCATGGCAGGGACAGAGATTTTCATGCCTAGAAAATCCCAAGTGTTGTTTGGACGAGGCACTTGGGATGTGATGATCCTGTAATGAAATAATTTGATTGATAAAACCTCTTGCTTTTCTTTGTCTCCTTTCTCGTCGTCTTCATGTCGGGAAGAAACGAATGAAAAATGACAAGTGGAACGGCCGAGACAAAAGCTTGTAGACATGGAGAAACAACGAAACAGAAAAAAGAAAAGAACCAGAAAAGAGAAACGAAGAAAAAACCGGTTCTAGACAAGGCCGAGAGACAAAATTTTCCCCATTTGCCGTAGATGCAGCAAGTCGCATCGCGCCGCAGCATCGACCGGCTGTTTGAGTGTTTTGTTTCGGTAAACGGTCCAAACAGGCAGACGGGGTCTTTGCGCTGCACAGCCGCCGTGGCGTCGTGGGAGAGACACAAAACACAAAGAGAGAACATGCATCCTCGCAAAAGGCCATGTTGGTCCGTTAAACAGTGGGAGAAGGCGACGCCGCCCGCGCCTTCCTCGTCGGCATGCACAAGGCCGGCAGTCAACAAGAGAAACAATTTACGTCTCTGGCGCCGTACCATGGTTTACGACTGCCGTAAATAGTAGGTCCGCGGGATGTTCTTGAGTACAGAAGTGTCGTTGTACAAAAAACCATCGAGCTCTTTCCTTTTTCAATGCTTGATGTCTGTCTTTGTTTCGATTTTTCTGTTGAGGCCGACGAGAGAAAGAACGACTGGCTGTGATCTCTCCCTCCCCTCCTGCCGTGGGAACACAACAGTGCAAAACACAGTTTCCTTTTCAGGATGCTGCCGCTTGTTTGGTGGAGAGCCGCCCGCTTTCTTTCTTCAGGAGGGCCTCGTCAAAACCTGAGTGGGTCCTCGTCGTCGGGGGCCAGGCTCTGGGCCTAGGCCCTGGCGCCGCTTTGGTGGGGGGGCGTGTAGGGAAGGTGCGGCGGAAGCGAAGCGGGCCAATCGCGCCAGTCGAACCTGCTACGAGCGTCCTGTCTTCAAACTGGCCCCCCTTTTGCATCGGTTTCCAACAACCCTTCTGCCCCCCTTTTTCTCGCCTTTGTTAACTGTTGGAGGTTTCTTGAACGTTGCACGTCGCGGCGTCGTCATCACGCCAGTCTCTTTCTCCACGGGCAGTGCACTACGGAGTAGTTTTTTTTTTTCTTTTCTTTTTTTTCTTTTCTTTTTTTTCTTTTCTTTTTCTTTTCTTTTCGACGGTTTCTAGCTCCTGTCCTCCGCCAGTCAAGGGGTCCTTTCAGCGGGCGTCTGCATTACAACCCCAACCCATAACCCATGTAAGGATCAGATACAACCGATACAGAGTCATCAGCAATCCTCAACCCTCTGCCTCATTCTCGATCCTTTGGGCCATTTTGGGGCTATTGTATCCCTCTTTCTCTTTTGCCGCAGGATTCGCAAAAACAGGAGCCTCCTTTCTGCCCTCGTGGATTGCTTCCCCTTTGCTATTCTTGTTCTCCTTTTCTACTCTCTTTTTGCACTGTTTCTGTTGCTCCTACTCCCAGTGATGTTTCCCTCTCCACTCTCCCCTTGCCGCTGCCCCCCTACCCGTACGGAGTAGTGGAGGCTCTTCGTCCCCTCTCTCCCAGAGATCCCTGTGCAGAGCCGCCCCCTTCACTTTGCAACCATGTCTTACCACCCAGTGAGTAGTCCTCCACACCCCTTCTGCCTTTCTCCGTCTACCACCCCGACTCGCCTATCCCTGCAATGGCTTGTGCCTGGCGATCTTGGGCAGTGGTGAATCAAAGCATGGTCTGGCCTAGCTAGGCTAGGCCGAGGACTGGAACAATGAGAGAATTGGTGTACTTAGTTTGTACGCCTCATGGGGTCGGCGAAGGAGGACTACGGAGCGGTATTATGTTGTACTTTGTTTGTCAGATACAAGCAAAAGAGGACTCCGCAAGGGGGGGAGGAGATGGGGAGGCGTGCGACGCCTGGTCGTGGTCGTGGCCCAGGTAGTCCTGATCTGGTGTAAGTGGATCACCCAAGGACGAGCACGTTTTTGTTTGCTCTGGCCGTGTCGTTCACCATCTCCATTATATAACACTCCCGACAGACCCTCTCTTGCTTCTCTTCCCCTTCTTCTTTTCTCTCTCTCTCTATCCCTCTTGACTTTTGCCTCGCCATCCCATTCCCTACCCCTTTTCTCTTCTTTTCCCCCTGTTTACTGTTTACTTTCGTGGTTCCCCTCGAAAGTGACGTGAACATCTCGCCAGCGGCGATTCTCTTCTTCTAACCCTTTTTTTCGTTATCAACCTATTTTTTTCTTCTTTTCTTTAACGACACGGAACGACGTCTCGTCCACCTGGTGTGGTTTGTTTTCTCATCTCTCGACTCTCATTACCTAACCTATTTTGTTCTTTCATTCTTTACACATTGTCCCCTTTGTTCCTCTTCACACCGCCATCATGCGTTCTACCATTAGCGTGATCTGCCTCTTAGGGCTGATCATCTCCTTCGTGTGCGCGGCTCCGGCCCCAAATCCCATTCAAAAGCGGTCTTTCAAGGTCGAGCGTGTCCGCAACACCGCCTTTGTCGGCCACAACACCCCGAAGCAGCTGATGAAGGCCCACATGAAATTCGGTGTCCGCCCGCCACAGGGCCTGATCGATCGCCTTGCCGCACAAGAGGTTGCCCGCCAGGAAGCCGCAACAAACAATAAGAAGAAGGGCCATAAGAACAAGGGCAACGGCAACGGCAACGGCAACGGAAATGGCAATGGCAACGCAAATGGTGCGGGCACGGCTGCCACCGCTGACAGCGGCACCAACACCACGGCTGCCACCACCACCACAACATCTACGAACACGACCGTCAGCAGCACGAACACGACCGTCAACGCTGCTGCCGCGAGCGGTGTCGGTATTGTGACCAACACACCCACTTCTGGCGATGTCGAGTACCTTTCGCCCGTCAGCATTGGCGGCCAGACGCTCAACTTGGACTTTGACACTGGCTCGTCGGATCTCTGGGTCTTCAACACGGGCCTGTCCGCTGCACAGTCTAAGGGCCACACCCTGTTTGACGCAACCAAGTCGACCACCTTCACCAAGCTGACCGGCCAGACCTTTTCCGTCTCCTACGGCGATGGCTCAGCCGTCTCTGGCACGGTCGGTACTGACACTGTCAATATTGGCGGCGCATCGGTGGCGAAGCAGGCCGTCGAGCTGGCCACCAAGGTGTCGAGCTCGTTTGTTTCGGACACAGCAAGCAACGGTCTGGTTGGCCTGGCTTACAGCAAGCTCAATACCGTGCAGCCGACACAGCAAAAGACCTTCTTTGACAATGTTCAGGCCAGCCTGCCGGAGCCCGTGTTCACAGCCAACCTGCGCCATGATGCGGCCGGCTCGTACGAGTTTGGCGCCATCGACTCCACTCAGTTTACCGGCACCATGCAGTTTGTCGCCGTCAACACAACGCAGGGCTTCTGGCAGTTCAGCAGCAGCAAGTTTGCAATTGGCAATGGCTCTGTGCAGACCGGCGGTGCGGGCCAGGCCATTGCCGACACAGGCACCACGCTACTGCTGGCCAACGCCAACATTGTCAACGCATACTACTCGAGCGTGACGGGCGCCGCGAATGACCAGCAGGCCGGTGGCATCACTGTCCCCTGCGACGCTACCCTACCGGACCTGCAGCTCGAGGTCGGTGGCCAGCTGGCCACGGTCAAGGGTACGGACATTATGTTCGAGCAGGTCACGGCCAACACGTGCTTCGGCGGCCTGCAGGCCATTGACTCGGACCTGATGATCTTTGGCGATGTCTTCTTCAAGTCCAACTTCGTTGCCTTCAACCTTGGCAACAACACTCTTGGATTTGCGTCCCACGCTTAATCTAGAGGACGTCGGTTGTAATAGCAACCCAGATCTAAAGAGTCCCTTCTTGTCTTTGTCATTTTCATTACATTTTTTCTTATCTTGTTCCCAACAAGCTGGCTAGCACATATTTTTCTTTCTTTTTTTTCTTTCTTTTTTTCGCTTGGAACGGTGTTCCCATGAAGCAGGAATTTCCTTTTTTTCACCTTGTACATAAAAAAACAACCCATACATATCATACATACACCAACCGCGGGCTATTTTATGTCTTGCCCCGGCCATGCATTCAATGTACCTTTTCCCAGCATACATAGCTACACAGGAATAAAAGGCCAGAGACCTCCGTCTCGAAACGACGAGAAGTAGATGGTCCGCTATGAGATTTCGCACGCTTTTGTTTTTCAATATGTCGACTGAAATGATGAAATCAAGAAAAACTAAAACGCAAAACTTGAACAATCGAAAACAAGTACGTAAGCCTTTTTTCTTTGTTGTGGGACTGTTGCAGCTTGCTACTGAGTAGTGCCTCGTCTGTGTTTCAACGAGGTTTTAGTAAACCCCAAATTCATAGCAAATAGAACTGATGCTGCTCAAATTTAATGGAAATGCGCACAAAATCCAGTCTGTTACATCGACAGATAAAACGTAGGCCAAAGGTATCTTGCCCTGTGCTTCTGCACTCAACCTCAATGCGCCTTGCAGGCATATTGTTATCTTTCATTTTTTTCTTCTTTTTTTGCAGCTGTTTTGCCGCGTCTTTTATGCCGCAATGGGCGCGACCTCCGCCGGTGCCGTTTCTGCCAGTGCTGCCGCCGCTGGTACCACAGCATCCGATGCCTCCTCGTCGTCCAGTCGGATCACGTACTTGCCGTCGACTTTGCCCAGACCGACATCCGTCACCAGCTGGTCAATGGCAGAGAACTTGGCCGGCTTTGTCAACGGCTTCACCAGCCCGCGCTTGACGAAGTCGAGCGCCTCCAGGATGTCGCCACGCTTGCCCACGGCTGAGCCCAGCAGCCGCCAGCCGTTGGCAATGAACGCCACCGGGTGGAACAGCACGGGCTTGTCAATGGGCGAGATGCCCACGCACATGAAGGCGCCAAAAGGCGCTAGCATGCCAAAGGCCGACTGGTACGCGGCCGGTGCGCCCGAAGCAACCAGCACGGCCTGCACGCCCAACCCACCGGGCGTTAGCTTCTTGACGGCGTCGCCCACGGGCGACCAAAACGGGTTGGCGCCCGGCGCACCCTCGGCGGGCTTAGGGATGGTCGACAGGTCCACGTAGTGGTCGACGTGTGCGTGCTCCTTGGCCAGCAGGCCCTTTTCGGCGTTGACATCGATGCCGATCGTGCGGTAACCCATGGCCTTGGCGAACATGAGCGCCAGCAGGCCGACGCCGCCGGCGCCCACCACAGCAATAAACTGTCCCGGCAGCAGGCCGCACTCCTTGATGGCCTTGTACGCAGTGACGCCGCCGCACATGATGGGCACAATATCTTCGTCAGACACATCGTCGAACTCGGCAGGCAGACGCAACAGGTAGCGCACAGGTGCAACGGCAAATTCGGCAAAGGTGCCGTCGGAGGCGACCCCTGAGAAGAGTTTGGCGCTGCAGCGGGCCTCGGCGTCGTTGTTGGGGTCCATGCAGAAGGCACACTGGCCGCAGACGTCGCGGTTCCAGGCGAGACCGACGCGCTGGCCGATCTGGAGGGTGCTGTCGAGGGTGGCGGCGTTGGCGCCAAACTCGGTGATGTGTCCGACACCTTCGTGGCCGAGGATGTCGCGGCAGGGGCCCATATGGCCGGCGGCGAGGCCGTAGTCCGAGCCGCAAACGCTGGTGACAGACAGACGGACGAGGACGTCGTTGGGGCCGACGGTGGGCACGGGCACTGTGCGGACCTCAAACTTGGGGTTGTGGCCCCGTTCCTAAACGAGGCAGAGGCCGTGTAAGTGATGTGATATTCGCCAGCTGACTCCCTTCCTCACTCCCACTCCATTTCACGTTAGGGTTGCGGGTAAGCTTACCACGAGCACAGCGGCTCTTTGCGTACGAGTATCCGTCATGTCTATAAGTGAAGTCGGAAATACTTGAAACTTTTCGTCTGTAGGAGGAGGAATCGGCGTGTTTAGTGATGTAAGTGAGGTGTTGTGTTTGGCGATATTGTGTGCGGCAAACCTTCGATGCCAACGATACTTGAGCTGCACTTCAAATAAAAGAAGTAAAATTGATCTGGATGTTACAAAGCTATGCGAAAGAAAGACAAAAAACGAAATTGTTAAAAAAGGGAAAGAAGGAGAGGGCACGGGCATCTCAATATATTAAACGAAGGAGCAATGGGCCCAGGTTGTGGCTTTAAGCACGCTCCTCATCTTCGGCCTATCGTGCCTTCCCCTCACTCCTTTTCATCTCCCCATATCTCCAACCGCAAGCTGTGGGCAATTAATGCCTTTGTTTTTGGACTACCGTGCTTGCATGAAGCCGCTCTTGTGTGTAATTGTGTAGCTCTTGGAGGACTGGACCGCATGCAGTATCCCGCATCCTACCTCCGCGGCTCCTCTTTTCTTTCTCTGCATTAAGAGCACGAGTAACACCGCGCGGCGACGACCCCTCGTTTAAAACGCGACGGCCTTTCAGACCTGGCCGTCTTGGTATTGTTATCCTGTTTTTACCATCTGCCATTTTCCTGGGAAACAAGAGGAGGGGTTGGCCATGTTTCCTGCTTCCCCGCACAAGAAGAGACGGAGTAATGTAGCAGAGGCGAAGGAAGGCCAAGAACGCGTGCGAGGCAACCCAAAGAAAAAGGTCGAAAGAAAAGCGTTAAGCGTCTGCACCGCCTCGGCTCGATGCGCCCGACTCCTCTTTTGCGGATGGTAAAAACGAACAAAAACGGTCGAGAACAAAATGGTACGGGGAAATGCCACCACACTCTTTTGGGTCTACTTGTACATGCACCCCTCCAAAACCATAAAAACCAGAGGCAGCACCTATGATCGCATCCGTGACCATGCACAGCGCTGTTGACAACCACGATATCAAAAGATGAGGCGATAACACACAGAGAGCAAATGTTGCAACAAAATAGTAACATCCGCACCGGGAGTAACGGCTGCTGCACATCATCATTATGTGAAGAGTAGGAATGCGGAGTCAGGAAGAGGCTGCTCGGAAGTATCATTGCCTTTATCTTATTTTTATCTTCTCTGGAAATTTTTTTCTTCTACGGCTTATTTTGCACTTGCACGTTTTGGTGAAATGTAAAGATCAAGTAGACCTCCTTTCTGGGTCCTGCATTAAGGTAGCACGCTTGCTATCTCCAAAGGACAAGGGCATGACAAACGAGCTCGGCACTCGCTTGTGCATTGCCACGTGGGATAGGAAACGGAGGCCGACGGAAGCCGGGCTGCACGGATCACGGGCATCTTGGTAAAAGGACTTCAGGAGGGCCACACCGGATGAACCGGGCCTCGGCAGACCAGACCTCAGCACCCCCGACTGCCCGTGATGGTTGCACACTGAGTCTTGAACCCTGGGGTCAAGCCAGACCACGAGCTCGCTAAAGCGACGCCACATATCAAGACGCTAGGATGGCAAAGCTGCTTCCAGACAATGTGACACAATATGGAGCATTGTGCAGAAAAGACCTTACTCGTTTAAGCTGTAGTATAGGCGAGAAAAAAGTGAAAAGAGCGAGATTGATTTATCCATGCTCTGACCCCCCAGCCGAATAATCATGGAAAGTAAAAGGGTACTGAAGAATAGAGAAGAAAAGTACCATAGACATGCAGGAAGGCTCATGCAAGCGCTCGTATGATGTCAGAGGCAGCACGCGAGCAGTCAAAAAGGCTAGCAATCAGAAATGAAAACACGCTGACCAACGGCAAAGTAGTTTGTAGAGGCTTGCACATCACTTTATAGTGAAATTGATGTGAAGTATAAAGGGAAACAGGAGCTAGGCTTTCCCATCCTATCTTAACAGAGCCTGCCATGCACAATGTGCCTTGTCGCTTGATGTCCCCAAAAATAAAAAAGGACGAGTAAGATTGCATGCGAAAACCCATGCACCGACAAGAAAGAGAAAGGGCCAGGACACAACAGTAACAAACATCCTGCCCAGGTAAAAGCAAACAAAAAACGCCCATAATCCACAGCAGGTCTAGACAAAAATGACCAAAGCCATGAACACCAAGGTCTTGATCCATCCTTTCCAGACAAGCTGTTATGCAAAACACGCCATGCATCAATGTGCCATCGCAGACGCGAGTGACAAAAATTCCCAGAGTATCATAAGAGACCAAGTAGAACGAAACCCCGAAAGTTGTCACGAGCTTGTTCCCCCTTTGCTAAAGGGCGGCGGGGGCGTAAAAATGCTGGCATAAAAAGAACGTCGAGTAAAAGATAAAAAGAAAGCGCCAGGTATCAAACAGGTACTACATGGAGACAAATATAGCGGCCAAATAGAAAATGAAAAGAAAAGATAGGCCAGGGCAAGGATAGAGTAAGAAACACGCCTGTAGATAATTGGGTAACCATTTAGATTCCAAGGTGATTTGTCCGGCGGGCAGGAATCAGAATCTCGCTCTCCGAATCGGAGGAGTCACCGGCGGAAGCGGCGGCGGCACGATCGAGCATTTTCTCAATCTCGTCCTCGCCCAAGACAGGCCGCGGCTTTGACGTGCCGCTCAGGCCGGATGGCATAGACAGCGGCACCTTCATGCGAGGACTCAGTATATTAGCATTGTCGTACGCCCCGTTAGCGCGCCGTTTCGGGGTGCCCTTGTTGGACCGCGAGTATGGCGTCCCATACGGCTCATCAATGTCCATCTCACTAGGGCTGCGGTTGTGGCCCCCACGACGACCGAGAGGAGGCTGTGAGCCATACGACTGGGCGTTCGGCCGTCCTGTGGGCAGACTTTTGCGTGGTGTCGACCCGGGGAGCGCGTGCCGTTGTGGGCTCATCATGGAAGAGTGCTGTTGAGGGTCGTGGTGGCCAGCCGGAAGCGGTTGCGAGGAGGAAGAGATCGAGGGAAAATGCTTCATGTTGGACGAGTTACCGGGGCTGCTCATGAAAAGCAGAGTCTCAATTGCGTCCTGCTCACGCACATTTTGGTGGGGAGAGTACAGGATCGGGTCGGCGGTCGGCGTGCGGTGATGTCCTGTCTCAAAAGTGCCCGGCGTGTGCGGGCTACCTTGGTGAGAGTAGGATGTCGGAAGGGCCGGTGGAGCATGGCCTGGATTTGAGTTCCGGCGACCCAGTGCAGACGGCCGGGATGGCTGGATAGAGGCCGGCGGGGCAAGGGACCTTGTCGGTGCGGTCAATCCGCTTCGGGAAGGTGCAAGAGGAGAGGGTAGGGGAGGTGTGGAGTGAGCGCTGCGTGAGCTTTGTTGTGATGACCACGGCGAGGTATCGAGGGCGGACAGGCCTCGACCGGTTGGGGCAATGGTTGTGCTTGTTGTTGAGATGCTCGTTTGGCTCTGGTGACGGTGGTGGAAAGAGTGGCCGGGGATGCGCGGACTGAGGGAGGAGCCGTGACGACCGTGGATTGTTGACGTACTGGAAGCCGGTGACGCAGAGTGTGAAGCGAAATTCTCGACCTGGTCGATTGAATGTGCCTGCCAACCGTTGTTCACCTTTACCATCGCGTACGAAAGTCGCGTTTTTAATTCGGCGGAGAGCTGTTGCGCACGGCGTTAGCCACCGGGAGCCTAGTACAAAACTATAGAACTGCTCAAACACGCGACAAACTTACCTCGCCAATGCGGCTGCCGGCCGTGGATGCAACGCTCACGGCACTTGTGTTTCTGGAATGGCCGCCCATGTAGATGGGCGACATACTCGACGCATTCCGCGTGTGCTTAACAGAGCCGTCGGCAGCCCGTTTGCGCGATAGCGCGCCACCGTCGAACGCGTCGGAAACGGTCACGTCCGCCATTCTTTCGCGGGCTGCGGCAAGTCTCGATAACTGGTGCAGCTGGGAGTCTTGGCTCGAGAAGTCGTGCTCGGAACTGTACGCGTTTGCGCTTCCGTTGACGCTTCCGCTGCCGCCGCCTCCGACACTCAATTCGCCCTCGCTAATCGGCGGTGTAAAGAGTTGGTCGGTGTCCGTGCTGGCGCTCGTGTCGGCGCTGCTCGTCGTATCTTGGGAATCGCTGCCGTTGGTGGTGTGGCTATAGGAGGGCGGCTGTTGTTGCTGGAAGTAATGGCGACTGCTGCTCTGAAAGGACGCGGACGAGGACGCGGATAGGGGAAGGGGCAGCTCGCTTGCTTGGTGGGATGGCGGATGTGTTGGCGATTGTTGCCGGTGTTGTGATTGCTGCTGCTTCTGGTCTTGGTGCAGGAGCTGCTGTTGGGCGTGTATTGAGTAGGATGGCAATTTCTGCGCGTTGGCAAACACATCCAAGGCGCGACTAGCACGAGAAGCAGGCACGTCGGACCTGTCGGAGAGACGCGGAAGAACGTCTCGGTCGTCTCGAACGTCACGGCTGTCGTGGACGTAGGCGTCTGGATCCATTTTAACCGAGACCCCTTTTGCGAAGAAGACGGCCCGTGGCGGGACAAAGGGAGGAGAGGCCAGGAAGAAAGCGAGGCGAGGCGAGAGGGAGTTTGTGCGCGCACGCGCGTGTGCCCCCCAAAGATATTAAATGAGGAGGCCAAATTGGAGGCTCGCCTCCAAAAAAAGAACAAGACGAGCACGCAAAGTAGAGAAACGCACGGCTTGCTGTCCGTCCACGACTGCTTTCCCCTTGTTGTCTGTTTTCGGTCTGTGCGAACGGGCGGTGCGTGGGCGGAAACCAAAAGAGCGTCCTATGGTTCTATTTGCGATCGCCGGGACGCTGGTCATGCGGCTGCGAGGTCAAGATGAGTCCAATTGAGCGACGATGGTGAGGGTGGTCGACGAGGGGACAGGGAGAGAAAAAGAGTGCATTATGTTGTAGGAGGACGAAAGTAGAGAAGAGAGAGAGGAAACGAAAAAGGCGACAGCCAAATTGGACCAAAAGGAGGCAAAGGCGGTGGATGACGACGCTAGCAGGCGTTAGGCGGGACGACAGCGTTGAGTCCAGTCACGACGGCGGCGCGCGTGCTCACGGGCCAGGCAACACGATAACAAAGGGCTTTGGGACTGGGACAATGGCACAGTCATCCAGAGAGCGATGCGCGGTCGGGACGCAGTACAGTGTCCGTACGGGATAAGAAATGGGAAGTTAAGAAGCGACGCAAACTTATGTCAGAAAGAAGAGAAACCGAAGAAAAAAAAGGAGAGAGGTAAAAGAAGCGGTAAAAAAAGAAAGGCTTTTCGAAAAGGAAAGAATACCGAGAAAAACAAATGCAGAAGGCGCAGAAGGCGCAAAAGGCGAGAGAGTTCGCAGCAACACTAGCAGGGGAAGGAGCAAGCCTAACTCGTTTTCCCCTAGACTTTTGTTGATTTTTAGTTGTTACGTTGTCTAGGTCGCTGTTTCTCTGTCTGTCACTGCACTCGTAATGGAGTACGGAGTAAAAAAACCGACGGCGTTTTTCTTTTTTTCTTTGCTGCGAGAATTTGCGCTCTTGCGGAAAGAGCGGCCGGCTTAAGCCAGTCCAGGCCCAGTTGCACTTGCCCATCCACGCCATCCACTCGCAGGTTGCAACGCGGTTCGCGACAAAGTGCGCTAGCGGGAACACGCTGCAGGAGAGTGGGAAAAAGAGAAAAAGTCGAGGCGAAAAATAGACAGAACAGGCCAGCAATTGGGCATGGATTCGCCCGTGCTACAGTGGCTCAGTGGGCAGTGCGCCGGCGGGGCAGCAAAGTCCGTCGGGTCTTCTGAGTAAGAGTGAGGAACCGTGTTTGTTTATTTCTCTTTTTATTTCGCTTTTCTGTTTCGCTGCTTCCTTTTTTGTACATTCCCAGACTTGGTTGGCAATTGCTTTGAACCGAATCGAAACGCTCTTTCCCTTGTTGGCCTCGTACAGCGACTCAAGCTCATTCGAATTCGTTCGTGCATATCCGTGCTTACGACTACCGTATTTGGCGACTTCCTTGTCTGGCTGGCAGACAAGGAAATGGCCTCGCACAAAGGCAGGAAGCGTCCAATTGACGTCGATTTGCTCCTTCCGCAGCGAGAAGGCATGCGTCAGAGACGAGTACAGTGGTAACTTATGCCGTACTTATAAGCAGTGCGCACTCATTCGACAACGTGGAACGTCAGAGAGGGCAACCGCGTCCAGTCGTTCTTGCCACCAGATGTCACGCCACGTCGACAAGCAGGGAAGCACCAGCATCTCGGCGGACAACAAGTTAAAAACTGGAGTAAAATACAAGAGACAAGAGCGTGTATCGCCTATGACATACTCATCGGTCGATTTCGTCAGAATTGCGTGAGGGAAAAAGGCGGCGGGGTCTTTTTATGAGATTTCTGAGTTCTTCGCCGGAACAGCACAATACACATGGCAATCAAAACTGGGGCTTTGTCGCAGATTATGCACGGCAATCAAGGAGGGGAAAGAGCGAACAAGGGAATGGAGCGACAAAGAAAGAAGGGATAGAACGAATGGGAAAGAAGATAAAAGTACGACGATACTCCGTAGAAAAGAAATCAATTAGGAATGGAAAGATGAGATAGAATACGCAAGGAATGCTTCGGACGAAAGACCTCGCTTGAAACACGCGAGCGGGGGCATTCTGGGGAGGGGGCAGCGGGCTCTGGGGGCGCTCCGGGGCGGCGCTCTGGCACCAAAAAGAGGCGTGGACCATGTCTATTAGGACAGTTCGTGACCCGCAACTTTTCGCGTGTGGGGGCGTCGGAGTTCAACGCGACATCACGTGCACAATTTTTGGTGGTGCCAAAGTCCGTCTTATGGCAGAATTTCCTAAACGGGAAGTAATCGCCCTGAAGCTAACATCACTCAGAAGTACAGCTGACCAGGCTGTCCAGCCTCGCAGGACGGCCTCGAAGGAGAGCAGACAATCCGAGTTGGGCATGAGATACACTGTACTTTCAGATGCGTAACATCACGGGAGTGTTTCTATAGAACATTCCATGATTTGTTCGAGAGAAGCCGGGCATAGAAGGGTATCCTCGGCTCTTTACCCGCATCGCAGTTCCGCGACGGCTTGGTGAGTAAATTCCCGAGCTTGAATTTTATATGTATGTGCGAGCCAGCTCAGTATATATGTACTAGCCAACTCATAATGCTCGAGAATTTAGGTTCACGTATAATGCGGCATGGCATACTGCCAACACGATGCTTGTTGTTTTGGTCAGTATGAACCTGGTATCTCGCTCCTGCCCTCCGAACCTTATGTGAAATATGCGTGCAAACCGTCAATGGCCCGTCGACCGTTTTTGTGGGGGGGGGGGGGGGGGGGGGGGGGGGGGGGGGGGGGGGGGGGGGGGGGGGGGGGGGGGGGGGGGGGGGGGGGGGGGGGGGGGGGGGGGGGGGGGGGGGGGGGGGGCGGGGGGGGGGGGGGGGGGGGGGGGGGGCGGGGGGGGGGGGGGGGG